>JARHVA010000686.1:3060000-3360000 GCA_037957365.1 Torreya grandis | reverse complement strand
TTTTGGCCATGCATTACACTAAATAAATTTCTATTTTACTTGATTTTTTTAGACCCTCAATGTGTACAATAACACACACAACACTCTAATAATTGCACTAATTCTTCAGGTAGGAAAATTAGTGCAATGAAATTTATTGATAATATGAAATTTAATGCTACAATGAATTCTCTCTACATTCTATCTTGATTTTTATATAATTATTGTAAATGCTCAATAGATCTCTATGACAATAAATGCTAGATGATTTTTCAAATGATCTCTAGATGCTTAAATGCACAAAGATGTTTGTGTATTTATGGATGTCTTGAATTCAAATTTGGACCTATTAGCAAGAAAAATGAAAAATATGAGACCAAAAGACAACATACACCTAAATGAATCTAAACAACCTAAAAACCTATAAACATACTCACTATGTTTCTTTGGGGACAGCAACAAGACCAAAAAATGTAAGGAAATAGAAAGGGAGGGGAGAGAATGGGAAAGAATGAAAATAAAAAAACATGATAATAACTCCTAATTTAGATCAACGATTGAAAAATACATAGGTACCTTATAATTAGTTAATTCAATTACCAGTGTATGTAAAAGGGTCATTTTTAAGGTGTTTACACCTCCATGGGTAGTCATTATCATAATGACATTTCCCCCTATATATTTTTGGAAATTCACCCTATAGCCTCTTAGAGCATGTTCTATTCAAAATTCTACATAGGTATATGCACTTCTCAACTTGAATTTCTATTCTTTATAAATGCAAAACCTCACAATTTATGTGCAAGTGGTGGTACCTTACTAAGTTGTCACAACCCTTTTTTTACTTTTCACACATAAGTCTACTTCTATGCACACACTTATGAACTATGTGCATAGTACATCCACCCATGACACACACACATCACTTGATTTGTCTCGTGGTAGTAGTCTTATCATTGCAACACCAAATCACATCCTATATAAGTCTTCACATTAGTGAGAAAACATTGCATATTTAATGTCCACATGTTGGGTTTTATTGGCGTCCATCATGCCAAAATTTTCCCTCCAAGTCTATAACACATCAGATAATCTATTATTAGAGCCACACAACTACAAGTCTAACTTATCACCTACATGATTCCAACCATCACTCATTTAGAAGATGAATTTTCATCCTTCTTTAACTATCATTATTTGTAACCGATTCATTAAATGATTGAATATACTATAAAAATTTGTCCCATAAGGGAATATGAATGAGAGAACACAAACAGAGATTAGAAATTAGTTTGTTAGCATTTTTTATTTAGCATTCAAACACGTATGAAGCTATAGATGATTTCATTTAGTATAGACAAATCAACAAGGATGTCTATCCCTTTTAATCACATGCACTAGCTTTCCTAGTCTTATTGAATGTTTTACACATCTATAATTGACATATTCTATGTATTTAATGAAAATTTCATAAAATTCATATCAATGCTTATGCATTTGATTGTGGTGTTAGTTTATTATTATTTTAGTTTACCTTCTACACATTATACAAACCACAACTTGTCTCCAAATGAGACTTTATCCACAACACTAGTCCTATACCCTATGATATGGATTATTTGTATGAAAAAATGTCTCCATATTATATATACATGTGAGTGTAATGCCATAGATAAGGATTACTAGTCTATTATGTTTTAGAGTATCTAGAATAATGTCATAACAAGAGCAAGATGGTTGACTCCTAGAGGAACATAAAAGCATCCTTAGACATCTAAAAACTCATTCGAGATGCATTGGAGGGACATCAAAACAAACACTTTGGGTAATTCCATGAACTCATGATGCATCTTGGACCATAATAAATTCCTTATTATGCACGTTCAGTGCTTCATTTTTTTTAGCAACATAACCCCTTCAAATTGAAATTAAATATTGACATACCATTGGTTTTTTTGATATATCCAAAGGCATTACATGGAATCACTAAATTACATAGAATGTCGGCATCTCTACCCATATATTATAAATAAACATATAGTGTATCTATAATGTTGAGTAAGCATACATCTAAATAAATTAATTAATTTGGATAAGCAACCATGACTAAAGAGCATCCATGCTATCAAAATCACCTAGGAAAAATCCTAGCCTTAACTAATTGAGTCTTCATGTCAGGTATCTAGAGGGATTTATACCTTGGTGGATGGATATAAGAAACCATCATCCTCACTAGCTAGACTATAACCCTTTCGATGATGTACCAATGTTTGAAATAAAAATGAACATTGTAACTTTATATGGATAGACTCAATAAATTTAGGCATAAATTTTAGTCAATTGATTCATCAATACTAATAATACCACATTCCTTGTGTTGAAGATGTCTATCCTAGTGTCTTATTGGTTGAAAACCCATCAACACGCAACATGCAAAAGACTACATACCAGTTGAGAAATATAATATTTTTTTTGAAACCCTAAGGGATGATTATTAACCCTTCAATCACGTTTAATATGAATACATCAAATTCCAATAGTTGTGTTAACATAAGGAGTAGCTAGTGGAATACTACATCAATGAGTTTCATGACTACACTATGTGGTTATATGAAGATTTGCTGAAGAAATATAAGATTTTGAAGTATATCAATATAATATCACCTTAAATTCATGAAAATTTGGATTTATTGAATTCCAACACATTGGGCCAAGCATACCACAACTCTTCTAAGATTGAAGACAAGGAAAATATGAGGTAGACGCTCTCCTTTTCATCTGATGCCACACATAGAGCTAACCATATACCATTGATGTGAAATGTTGATTAGCCTAATAATGCCACATAATAACAAAATACCAAAAATTCCTCTACATCATACAAAGTCAATAAAATATAAGGTTATGAATGGTTTTGTCACCACCACATAATTTCACACAGTGATTTTGAACGCCGTGTGCAATTTTTTTTGCTTGTGTAGTCTACACCAAGTATCATACCAATGGGTGACATTGATCCATACACCACTTTTATGAGCACCAACACCACTTCCATTGACATCTATAAGGAACAAAAGTGTATCTTCAACACTAATTTTTTGGGTGAAGGGTTATCCTCTCCTTATCATCAGTAGTAGAAGTCAAATGAAAATCATTACATAGGGTAAAATTAATGCCTTGGATTCGATGATATTTGGGTTGGTTACTCCATGGGAAGGATATAAATGTTTGGTGAAAATGTAATTTATAGTATAAATTCAATCCCATGGACAATGTCACTTGTGACATCAACCTACTTGAGGTTTATGATAATTTTCCTAGAAAGACGTTTTTGTATGACTATAATTATACATATTAAGTGAAGTTATAATAGTGGAATTTTCATGTAAAAGATTGATTATTCAAACTTATAGAGTCGTATCCTATTAAAAAATATCTTTGGTATCTACCACACAATACCATAAGTTAATATTACACATGTAAAATATTTTTATACTCGTTGTTTGCCTAGAAGAACTTATACAAGACAAGAAACATACATTTAAATTGTACCACTCCCTACACACACACCACCACATTAAAAATAACTCGATAATATAAAAAAATTCAAATACATATTTGAAGAACCAAAGGGTCTTCCAGTACATTATGTGGTAAAACATCACATTGATTGGTCCCTAGATCCCCTCTTCCAAACTATCCACTATATCACATGTCTATTTGGGATAATGAAGTCCAATGCCAAATCCAAGAGTTTTTTGATCAAGGAAATATTAGGCCTAACACTTCTCCATGTGGAAGATTGATAATCCTAGTGCCAAAGAAAGATGGCACTTGGTGTTTATACATAGACTTTTACGAGTTGAATAAGATAACAATGAAGAATCAATACCCAATCCCACACATTGATGACCTATTAGACTAGCTATGAGGTGAAATATACTTCAAAAAGATTGACATGAAGTCAAATTATCATTAGATACTAGACCATCTTAATGTTGTTTGGAAGACTAAATTCAATACAAGGTAAAGATTTTATGAATGGTTAGTTATGCCTTTCAATTTGACCAAATTTTTAGCAACATTCATGTACTTGATGGATGATATAATTAGGCCCTTCTTCATCTTATTCATAATTATCTAACTATTTTACATCCTCATATTCAAAAAACTTGGAGGAACATGTGGAGCACATTTGGTGCATTTTACACACCTTATGTAAACACAAGTTATAAGGGCTACATCATTGATTATAATGACATAAATGTAGATCCAAATAAGATCAAGGTAATCCAAGATTGTAAAAATACATGAAATCTCACTAAATTCAAGATTTTTATTGGAATTTCTAACTTGTACTACATGTTTGTTCTTGGTTTCTCATACATAACATTTATCTATGAGATAATGTGCACCAAGGAAACATCTAAATGGAAACCTACACAACAAATTATTTTTTAAGAGCTCAAAAAACACCTCTACATAATACCTATTATTAAACTGTTTGAGATTACCCACTCCTTTGAAATCTGCATTTATGCATCTGATTATGTACTATAAACATCCCATTATGAACATAATTGGCTTCTGACCAGATTTCAGACTGATTTATACCAAACATTGCAAATTAAACCTAAAAATCACTAAACATCTCAATTTCATCTGTTATCATTTATCAAATCTAGAATCATGAAGGCATCCCTACTTGGGATACTATCCTATACATAAAAATAACCTCTTATAGATTCATCCTCAGTCACCTTGTGACCTAATAACTGGGAGTTTGGCCTACGGACCCATTAAGTGGGACACTTAAACAACTCTCAAAAGAGATAAAATGCTAATCAAAATGAATCATCTAATTAAACCAAACTAAATGCTTATCTAAATTATCCATTTACAATTAATGAATATCTAAAAAATAAAATTCTAAACTTTAAAATATCAAGCCTTTTCATCATTGCCTTTATGAGTTGTCAAGCTCTCCTAAAATATCTAATTTGAGAGCCATGCCTAGTGATTGAAAGTCATAATTATATAACACCTTTTAACTCAACTAGATTTAGCCTCAAATCACCCAGGGATAGTTTGAACTCATTTCATGTTTAAAATCCACCTTAACTCACCTTGGGTGAGAGTTGACTTTGGAGGCTATAAATACAAGGCATTACCTATTGATCAATAAGGTTTTTTTGTTCAAGGTTATTATGCTAACATACCTCCAAGACTATTTTTGGTGTAAAGTTATTTTGATCAAATATATGTAATAAAAATTTCAAGTAATGTTACCATGTCAAATTCATAAGCCACCCAGCCAAGCCAAGGTGCTAAGGAGAGAAGGAGCAAATGGAGCTTCATTGTTAAAGACTTATTGATGCAAAAAACCAAGAAAGCCACTTCAACAAGGCATTTTGGAGCTAAAATTAAGGTAAAAGGATGATTTATTTTGTTTTTCAGTTGTGTTTTCATTGTATGCTTATTCCATGTGCTCTCCCTAGTGTCTAGGCTAGAGGTGTTAGTGTTTAGTGTATTATTTTTAATTGGTTTTATTGGACTAACACTACACTAATATCCCCTTTATTGGATTCCTTGTTCACATAATGGCATTCTTGGTGGGATCCACACCCCATAAATTCCTTCCCATGGAATTTTAGGACCTCTTCCTAACAATTTTCATGTCAAAATCCCAACTTGCTAGCCAAAAAAGTGGAAATTGGAGGCTCACAGACATCCTATAGGAAATCACGTTTTTGTTCTATGTAATTAAATTTTTTCTTCTATAGTTACGATATTATAATGAATAATCATGATATTTCACTACAATATCATGACTTTTTAGTTACATTTTTGTCATGATAAATAGTGATATTTCTTTTATAAATAACATTATTTTCCCGATAAGTAGCGATTTTGCATAATAAGTGGTGGTATTGCCTTGACAATCATAATATTACTTTAACTATCATGGTTTGGCACTAACCCTTTGTGTTTCAAGGTAAGTTGACATTTTTCTTTTGAGACTTGTGATATTGCATTGATATTTATGATATTACTTTGAAATCTATGATATTACCTGTAGACTTATGATATTGCTTTGTGTAGTTATGATTTTGTGCTAACCCACTATTTTATAGGAGTTACGATATTGTGTTGTAAACTTGAGGTTTTGCACTATATATCTATGTTATTATTCTATATACTTTTGGTTTTTCACTAACACTCTATTTTGTAAGAAGTTGTGGTTTTATGCTAACTAGTTGCAGTTTTGTAGGAAAAGTTTTGGTATTGCTTTGTGTTTTTGTGATTTTACACTGTGTGAAGAAAATTTGAAACCCAAGAGCCAAATTCCAAAAGTTATTTTCCAACTTAATTTTTGATTCTAATCACAAATACCCCCTACCATCTTTTGTAAGACCCAAATGCCAAGAAAAGACATTTTTTAGCACTCTAAGATTCAAAACTCACATCTACATTTGATGTTTTTAAAATCTTTTACTTAATTCATTTTCATTTTTTTAAGTTTCCCAAACAATGCTAAGGGGCTAAACTTCATTACATATTTCATTTGGTGCTATAAAAATGAACTCACACTCTAGTTAATTACTCATAAGATTTTTCATTTTTATGATTGTTGTTATGTGTTTCTTTCGCAAGCCAAGTGTAGTGTGTATGCTCTCCCCTATCCCCTTTAGGGAACTTGGGTGACCAAAAATGCTTCACTTATTGCATTTTTCACTTTGTCCAAAAACATGGAAGGAAAGTCGCTAAGTCCCTCCCTAGAATCTGAGTGATTTGGGTGATCCCAAAATTACCACAAAGTCCTACTCAATCTTTATTTCATGTATTTTGGCTTATGGGAAGGTATTCATCACCTCCCCATGGGTTCTCTAGGGAAGTGTTGACCCAAAAATTCATCTCCCAATATCACTTTAACCCCACTCCATGGTATGGGTATAGAAATTGATTTTAACTTATTGGGATGCTTGTTTGAGTGGTTAAGCAAGCTTTGTTAGTAAGAGATTGCCTGAAAATGTATGTTTAACTTAGACATCACACTAAACTGAGTAATTAACAGATGTAGTGGTTGTGAAAAAAACAAGACATTTTCACAAAAAGCTGGTTAGTGTGGATCCAAATTATGTGTTGTTCCCTAGTGTTAACCAAACATATGAGACCATTTATAATGTATGAAAATTGATAATTTTAGACAACCCCACTTGCCATAGATATAATGTCAGTGCAGGGTGAGTAGCCTAAAGTTCTAGGTCACTGTACAAACTCTTGAGAGAAGAGGGATCCTAAAAACCCTACTTTTCATGCGCATTTAAATTTTTATATTAATAACTTAATTTCTTCTTAACAGCAAGTATATAGACAAATTTTGACATTACAAAGCCACCTTATCAATTTTTAAGATTAAGATGATACACTTAGGTGTTTTTGTTGTTTTTCCTTTTTACTTACATTGTTTTGAGTCAAAACTATTTTTTTTTTCATACCACGTCCAAAATGAGTCATGTTTGCACATCACTCCTTTATTTGAAGAGTTTTTATACCATCCATTTGACCTCACACTTTGCCTTAGTCATTTGTCAAAAAAAATTGTGTGTGTGACTTGTTTGAAAGGGGCATCATTATGCTACCCATTTCATTTCAAGTCTTTTGCCTTAAAGTTTTGAAACAAACCATTTTTATCATACCTTTAGAGTAAGATAGCTTCATTACATTGAACACATTATTTTAAAGACTTATTTCCTTGTGTCTAAATTGTAATTTCACAACCATGTATGCCTTCTTAGTCTATACCTAGTATCGTTATGCCATCTATTTTGGTCTATATTGTTGTCCATTTAAGAAACTGAGCCTTCTAAATCAATTTATAAATTGGTCTTGATAAGTTTAAATTCAAACATTGATTATTCTCACGTAATTTTGGCTTAGATATTTACCTCTCATTTTTGGGTTGTGTAACTTAGACTAATTCCTTGTTCAATCTAAAGACTATTTTTGTGCTTAGATTTGGAAATTAGTCTATCTTCCATATACCTAAAGTCCAATGTATTTTGCCAAAGGTTAATATTATGTTTGAATCTGAATGCATAGTTTGAGTCAAAGTGTTATAAATTTGTTGAATTAGTTATCTTGCCTTTCAAACCTAGTTTTGTGCCAAGTCTAGCTTTTGTGTCATGTTCCCAAAAGTCCTATAAAATTATCATTTATCTTAGACCTAGTTTTGTTCAAAGTCTATCTTTTGTGCCTTGTTCCCAAAAGACCTAAAAAATTATCATTTGTCTTAGACCCAGTTTTATTCAAAGTCAAGCTTTTGTGTTGTGTTTCCAAAAGACTTACCAGTTCCATTTCATTCTTAGAATTAGTTTGTGCCAAGTCTAGATTTTGTGTCATGTTTTCAAGAGTTCTAGCATCTTACCTCTATGTTTTAGACATAGTTATTTTGAGCCTAGATTTGTGACTTAATCCCAAAGACTTAACAATATTTTTAATTTTTAGACCAAGCTTAGATTTGTTTGAAACACTTTTTACCTAAGTTTGGCATTTAGAGTTATCCATTCACTTGACCATTTATGTAAGAAATTTGATTTTAGACCTTGAGGACCATTTTAGACTATGTTTTTCATTAACCATTTTAGAGAAATAGCTCCATCCCTATACCAAATTTTTAGACCAAATTCAGACCATTTGACTTTTAGACCTTGTTTTAGAGAGTTTGTATAACTCTAGACTTATCATCATGGAACATTAATCATAATTTGGATGTCTCATTGCACTTGTAGTGGATCTATGTATAATCTAGGTTATGATAACATGGTCATGAATGATAACTTTGTTCAATACCCCTACGGTGATGATGTGGTTTGTGAGATAGATCCTTATACTCCTTACACTGATCAATCTAGGGAACAAAGTCAAGATCTGTTAGCCCATTATTTAGTTAACACACCTCCATATTTAGAGCAAGACCAAGAGAAAACCATGTAATATATTACTAGCATATCATCAATTATAGAACAAGTTCAATAATAACTATATTACATTACTATGCCATCTATATATGATCCTTATTTATTTGATTTTCACTTAATTGAAAACAAGGATGAGGTTTTAGTTAGAGCCACGAAGGTAGGGGCCAAGTTTGTAGCAAAATTCCCCCATGAAAATTTACCTAGTCAAGTTAGAGTGCCTCTAAACATGCCTTATACCCAAACCATTGTGCAATACTCTACTATCCATCTTTAAGTGCTCGGGCCAATGTCATATCAAGACCTAAATATACTTGTAAAATGAAATGGCCTCATACAGGACCACTTTATATAAATGAAATAAGAATATCAAACCTATTTGAATCTAGCATGTGATTTTAATACCATGGCCATGTCAAATGCTCCACTCATAAAGCTAGCTCCTTCAACAGGAGTATTAATTGAATTAACAGGTCAAGATAATCCATTTATAGATCCATTTATGAAAAACACTTCAATCGGTGACATGTACAATGTCCCATCTATTAAAGATGTGATTGCATCTTCTACGTAGAACAATGTGCCAAACATAATGGATAACACGTGAGTGTCTTCCAATCCAGGCCAAAATGGTTTAGCTACACCAAAAAATAGTTTGCAACAACAAGTGCCTTTAGTTAATATCACTAGTGGTGTACAACAATAGGCGGCAGGAATTCCTATATACCAACCACAAGAAGTTGCTTCTAATCCTCAACCAACTAATTTTTCAAGCACACAACCACATGGATTAAGTAATCAAGTATCAACTAGTGATTTTCCTCAAAAAAAAGTGATGAATGCTATTCCACCTCAACAAGTGATGACTAACATTCCACAACAATAGGCATAATCTAATCTATCATTGTAGTAGAGGTCAAACACTACACCACCTCAATAAGGAGAAATAAATGTTCCACCTTGATAAGTAGTGACAAACCTACCTCTCCAATCACAAAGCAACATAAATTTACAATCATAAACATTATCTAATCAACAACATATGTATATTGGTCAAAGACAAATTCCAAAGACTCAACCAACATCTATTTCATAACTAGTGTTTTCACAACAAAGAGGTACCACTATCCAACAAGTCCCAATTAGTTAGTAATTAAATTTTACTTAGCATGTGCTACAAATCCAAAGATAGGGGGCCTTGGTCCATAATAAGTTCCCCTTATTCAGCTAGGTTTGACTAGTCAGTAACAAGTCCCTACTCAAACCCAAAAGGCACATTACTTTACCCAAAGCCATATCCTTCCAATATAGCCTTAGTTCCCTCAAAATCAAGGCTATATACTGAACCCAAACTAGAATATAACATAAAAATGTATATAATTTCAACAACCACATCCCAATCCATGTATGCATATTCTTAGTTAGTTCATTCATCCAACCAACATTATGCAATGAATCATACCTCCATTATACCCAAGTCAAGGTAATCCACCTTTGACTACCCAACCACCACCTCAACCAAATGTTCCATCTAGTTTCTTGGCCCAAGAGATGTAACAAATGAAGGATGTGATTATTGTCATTCAAGTAGGGAAGTAAACCAAGAAATTCAAGTTAGTGACATGTGTTCATACCCATTCAACATGGAGTATCTTTAGATACCATTTCTTCCAAGTTATAAACAACCAAAATTTGATAAATACAAGGGTAAAAGAGACCCTAAGGCCCATTTGACAAAATTATTTGTTGCTTGCCAACCAATGGCTTATAGTGACGTTTACCTCCTTTTATTTCTTTGAAGTCTAGCAGGATAAGCTTTAGAGTGGTTCCTCAAATTGATAAGGAATTTTATGTCTAATTTTAATGACATCTCGAATAAATTTGTGCAACATTTCTCTTATAATCTCAAATATGAGATTAAATTAGTATATTTGACTTAAGCCAAAAGAAAACTAGTGAGATCTTTGCAATCTATCTACAAAGATGGAAAGCACTTGCTAGTCACTTCACCAACAACTTACCAGAAAAATAATTGGTTGTTGTGTTTACTAAAAATTTGCATAATGAGATATCCTATCATTTGGAACTTTAGTGTACGCATACCTTCAAAGATATAATTGATAAAGGTTTGTAAATTTACAAGGACCTTATTAACAAAGGGATTATCAAGTTAACCTCCTCAGACCAAAATTAGAACCAAAACCAAGGAATAGGCCCAAGTCAGAGCCCTAACCAAGTTTAAGTACAAGCATCAACACTAGCCTAGGCTAGTAATTATGAGAAATCCAAACAATACAATCATAATAATAATGTGGTTGGAAATGGAGTAATTGATTCATGTCATGTCTAAATGGTATAAAAACCATCTCCTTAACCTGCACCACAAATACAACTTACTCTTCATCAGTAGCCTATTCAACAAGTGTAACCTTCACAACAATCTAGACCAGCTCCACAAATGCAGAAACCACTACCTTTGCAAACCCCTCCTCCAATAAGACCTACTCTTCAAGCCTTCAACGACCTTCATGAACCTATCAAAGTAGTGTTTCATAACTTGGTTGCAACTAATATGATTAGTTGGCCAACTTCAAAGTACTATCACGAGGGTATTCCTTATCTTGATTGGTCTAATGAACATGAGTTATATGAATACCATCATGTTCATGGACATAATCTATGCCATTGTGTGTAGATAAAACACCTCATCAAAACTATGTTGGAAAATGGGGACATTACATTAGATAATAGAGCATTTATGTCCAATCAGAACTTGGGTATATACCAAAACCCTTTTCTACAACATAACAATAATAATAAAAAACAATAACAACAAAGGCCAAAACAACAACAATAGCAACAATATCAATAACCATAGTAGAAACAATAGTAATATCAACAGCAAAAAAACAACATCAATCAAATGGGAGGAACCAATACCAGAATGATTGCAACAACTAATAGACTTACCATGTAGTTGCACATGACTAAAATAAAGTTATAGGTCATATTGTGGGAGTTATATTTCAACCATCACCATTAACCCTAGACCAAGTGAAAATAGACTAGGACTATTTACAAATAATTCTAATCAATCCACATATGCTAGTAATCCTTCCTTGACCTGGGACTGTAATCAAGCACAACAACAACCAAGGATTATTATTTTAGGACCTTATACCAATAAATCATCATTTCCCCATGACCACAACCAAGTGTACTGGTAATTGAGACTTATCCTATCTAGCCCATCTCTACCATCATCAAGTAATAATGGTCATGTATCCTATCTCGATTGTGTAATCACAACTTAACAGTCCAAGATTACCATTCTAGGCCCATAACCTCCTACCAATAAACAATAGAGCCCACTATGATAGCTAGGAACAAGCAATTTACCTCTGTTAAATAAAAGTCATATGACATTGTGGAATAAATTTAGAAGACACCTGCACAAATATCCATTTTAGATTTATTGTGTATGTCTACCATCCACAAGAACGTCCTAATAGAACTCCTAGGATAATCCTAAGTTCCAAATGACATAACTCCAGATAAATTCCAAGCTTTGGTTGAACATTTAGCCCCAAGCCAACAATTAACCTTTGACCAAAGTAATATGTCACCTCGTGATCCTCTCCATAATAATCCCTTGTATATTGAAGTTATCATAGTGCAACACAAATTAAAACATGTCCTCATAGGCAATGGATTAGGCCTAGATATTATGTCTTTGAAGCTTATCAAGCATATCAATTATACAACAACCGATCTACATTTGGAAATAATTACTATCAAAACCTACGATAATGAAGAATGGGAATCATAAAGCACCATAAGCTTGTAAGTTATCATTGGGCCCTTGACCCATGATACACTTTACCATTTATTAGACCTTGACCTATCTTACAATTTGCTTTTAGGTAGACCTTGGATACATGAAATTCATGCAATTCCTTTGACATTGCACCAATGTCTCAAGTTCTCACATTCAGGCATGGAGGTCACTATCAATGGAGATTTGTAGCCATATGAACATTTCAAACATTTGGAGGTTGAGGATGAAAGTTACAACTACCACTTTGTCCTAGATTTGGTTCCCAAAAAGAATAAATATAAAGAAATACTTGTTGAATTTCCAGAGGCCAATTGTATAAACTAAGATATCCTTGATTCATCTTCACATATGCCTCCTCTTGGAATGTCTAATCATTTAATTATCTCGGCCAATGGTCCGAGAGAGTATCTAACCCATGACACATTCCACATTGCCAAGCTTCGACATAACCCTAAATCTTATGGAAGACCTAAAGCTAGGACACCTTGTATGGATTGGCAATGAAAAGGAAAAGGTAAGATTCATAGTCCAACTCTTGTCATTTTCACACTGGCTATTGGCCAATAAGAAGACCCACTTGCCAATGATGAATGCTAGTTGTACAATGACAAATTGGCCGATTGATACAAAAATTCCAAATGTTCCATTCCTAACCAAATAATAGAAAAATAAGCCTATGAAGGTGGAGGTATCAAACTAAATTAATAGGGAACTGTGGAGCCAACTTCAATAACTCGGTACAAAATAACTTATGGTCTCATATTTAAATCACTTATGGGTGACCCCATGTATCTTATTCATGTTCCAACATCAATGTCTAGTAACAATGATGATGGCAGTGAAGCAAAGTTCAATCATAACATTTATGAAGACCTTACCAATACTAACCTTTTGACCCACATGCCATTTGCACCATTACCCCAGTTATTTGATGTAACCCACTTCCTCTTTATCACCCTCAACTTATAGCTTGGGACCAACATGAATCCATAGTGCCTGTAGATGTGTTTGAGAATGATGAGACCTTTTGCAATTTTTTAGGCCTAAGAGACAATGTTCCATTGGGAGACCACAAACAAGGGTTCCCTATCAAATTGGATCTTGTAGCCTATTTTGGAGAACAGGTGAACACCCTTAGCCAAAAATAAAAGAATAAAACATTGAGGTCCCAAAGTGAAAACCTCTTTGAGGTGATTTAGGCTAGTCTTTTGATGAAACATATTTTAGGCACCATTATATGGGGGTGTTCACCTTTCCTTGAATGAATTCTAGGAAACCACCAATGATGAACTTGTTTTTAGGTTTGAGTTCAGTTTAGTAAAACAATGTTACTTTGATTGAATTGCCAAATAATTTCCTATAGTATTTGTAACATGACCATCATTTCCATTAGGCGATTCATATTCATCTTGTTTAGGAGATCTTAAATAACCAGTCTAACTAGAGGACTTTACAATTATAGGCCAATTTACATCATTGCCAACCATTATGGAAGATGGATCGACTCTCCTAGTAGAAGATACTATAGAAGTCAACATAGGGACCCCATATGACCTAAAATGGATCAAATTAGGTGCATCCCTCACTTAGGAGGAACATGAAATTTTTACAACCTTTCTACAAAAATTTGTTGACATCTTTGCTTGGGCCCATTTGAACATGCCAGGTTTGGATCCCACCTTGGTTGTACATCACCTTATTGTACATCATGATGTAAAACATGTGAAACACAAATGGTGCAAGATGAATCCTTGTATTATTTTACAATTAAATAAAGAATTGGAAAAACTCTTAGAATTGAGATGTTTTTGACCGATCGACTATTCCAAGTGGATTTTGAATGTCGTGCCTATTAGTAAGAAGCCAAAAGGAATTAAAATATGCACTGATTTTAGAGATATAAACAAAGCCTACCCTAAGGATGACTTTCCTCTACTGAATATTGACATGATAGTTGACTCCAAAATGGGTTATGAAATGATTTCACTTATGAATGGATTTTCAAGGTACAATCAAATTAGGATTGCACTAGAAGACCAACACAAGATATCATTCACCACTCCATGGGGAATGTTTTGTTATCAGGTTATGTCATTTGGCCTCAAGAATGCTGGGGCCACATACCAAAGAGACATGACCATCATATTTCATGATATGATGCATGACATTATTAAAGACTATGTCAACAACATATTGGGTAAATCAAAGACATGTCGATCATCCAAACATACTACAAAGAATATTTGAGACGTTTTATGAATACAAGGTCAGACTTAATCCCAAGAAGGGCATCTTTGGTATCACTTCAAGAAAATGATTAGGTATTGAAGTTGATACTTCCAAGGTACATACCATTATCGAGATGTTGCCACCTTCTAATTTGAATTAGCTTTGCAGTTTATATGGTAAAATCTAGTCTATCAGATGATTTATCTCATAATTAGTTGATAAATGCCATCCATTTACACACTTTATAAATAAGGGTATCACATATTAGTGGGATGAAGAATGCCAACAAGCCTTTCAATACCTCAATGAATATATTGTCAATCTACTTGTTTTGTTATCACTAATACCAGGGAAGCCATTTTTACTATACCTATCTACCATGGAAAAAGCCTTGGGGCACTTCTAGTTCAACATGATGTAATTGAAAATAACATGACATATACTATTAAATTCATACATTGGTCACGTATGAACACAACTATATGACAATATCAAAAGTTTGTTTAGATATGGGCTTTATAGCCTAGAAGTTGCAACATTACATGTTTAACAACAAGACCATAATTATTTCCAAAGTAGATCCGCTCAAGTATTTACAATCCAAAATAGATTTACAAGGCCACATGGCTAAATGGATCATGCTTTTGATAAAATTTGAGATTGATTATGTCAATTAAAATGCCATAAAGGGATAAGTACTTACAGATCAACTTGTTGAATATCTCTTTATAGACACCAAACCACTCACTTTAAAATTCTCAGATGAGTCCATCATGACCATCATTGAAACACCTCTCAAAGAGAAACACTAGAAGCTATATTTTGATAGATCATTCACATCACATAGATCAGAGGCAAGCCTATTATTTATTACACCACAAGGGGATCTTATTACTAAATCATTCCATATCAGCTTTCCTTGCAGTAACAACATGGATGAATATGAGGCACTTGTTAAAGGGATTTATCAAATAGAACAATGGAATATTCAACATCTCATGATTTATGGTGATTCTCAGTTAATCATCAATTAGGTTACAAACCACTTTCAAACCAAATATGAAAAGTTGGTGCATTACAAGGCCATGGTGTATGTTATCAAACAACAAATTGTCAACATACAGTTTGAACACATACCAAGGGCCATTAAAAGGATAATGGATGCCATGGCCACCATTGGTTCTATGATCTATCACAAAAATAAGGTAAAAGAATATCAATTCCTCATTGAAAATATCCTAGCACTTACTCATGAACCTTTAACCATTGCAATGATCTATGATATTTTTTGTCCCAACACTATTTGGTAATTTGACCTATTTAACTACCTACATGACCATATCATGCCACCAGACCTATCACGTAAACAATAAAAGGCCTTTACCCACCAAGCTCATGTTATACCTTACTTGGCCCAACCCTTTACCATCACATCTTTTATGGAACTCTACTTCATTGTTTAAATTTGGTAGAATCAACATTAGCATTATAGAAAGTTCACGAAGGAGTATGTGGAACCCACACTAGTGGGACCATCCTATCCAAAAATATCCTACGTACAGGTTACTATTATCCAAATATGGATGTAGATGTAGATGCTTATGTTAAGAGGTGTGACAAATGTCAAAGGCATGCCAATCTAATTCATGCCCCAGCCAAAACACTAAAATTTATGCTTATACCATGGCCATTTTCTACATGGGGATTTGATCTCATTGGGGATATTAACCCTACCTCATTTGATGGCCATAAACACATCCTTACCACTATTGAATATTTCACTAAGTGGGTTAAAGCTATACCCCTCACTTACGTGACTAAAAAAAAGATTTCCAAGTTCATATTCAATCATCTAATCTACTGCTATGGTATCCCATCCAATATTATATCTGATAATGCTAGATCATTTAAAAACAAGGATGTCAAAACACTTTGTGTCGAGTAAAATATCACCCAACACTTTTATACCGTATATTACCCACAAGGTAATGGCTAAGTAGATGCATCCAAAAAAACCATTGTAAACATACTTAAAAATATTTTCAATGTGATGGTCATGATTAACACCTCCAAATATTATGTGCCCTCTGGGCATACTGCACTAATTACCATACTCCAATTAGAGCCACTCCATATTCCTTAGTTTATGACACTGAGGCCATTCTTCCAATCAAGGTTGAGTTACCTTATTTATGTATCTCATTGAAACACGTCTTGGATGATGAAGATTACAGAGTAGCTTACCTAAAATAACTAGAGTTACTTGATGAAAAAACCATGGCTGCTATCAATAGCCTTTAAGTATACCAAAATAGACTCTGTGAGCACTACAACTGACAAGTCAAACATAGTGATTTCAAGCTTGGTGATCTTATTCTCAAACAAAACCAAAAGAATATAATGGCTAAGAAGAAGAAGAAGAAAGGCAAATTCAAACCCAATTGGATAGGCCCATATGTCATTGTTGTAAATTATGGCTCTGGAGCATACAAGATCGCTACACCAGACAAAGATGAGCTTGATGAGCCAATGAACATCATACACCTCAAGCATTATTTCACTTGAGAGGCTTGAAATATTGTCTATGAGGCATGTTTATGTTGTACCATATTGTCATCTTCCTTGTAGCATACCTTCCCTATTGACCAAAGTTATTTCTACTCTCCCTCCCCAACTCTTTGACCTTGGTTTTGTTCCATTGGTTCTTCATCCACCTTCAATGATGGAATTCATATGAAAGTTCAAGTAGTTGATTCAATATTATAGACCGAGGTAGTATCTTGGAAAAGTATGATAGTGGTTTTGGAAATTTCATGTTTCATTTATTATTTTGTCTCATTTTGATTGTTATTGATTATAATTGCCTTTGGGCAAATCAGGGTCCCACTCTGTGATACTAATTATAATCGCCTTTGGGAAAATTAGGATCATTGACCCATGTTATTATTTTCTAACTATAACCATTTATGGTAAAATTAGGAATAACACATTTACCATGCCATGTTGCATCACTTTGTCATTCCTATTGTTATAATATGTCATTTGCCTAATTCACAAACTTGATACTTCCTAGTCAGATTCCTTTGCTATAAGGTAAAACTATAGTGACTTGAGGTCTTCATGGGGATATGTAGGTAATGCTTGATTCACTTTGAGGTTAGCTCAATCACCCTTTAGCCACACACTCACCATTTTTTGAGTTGAACCATTTTGTATCTCATAATTATTGATGAGTTAAGATGCATCAAAATTTTCAAAAACATTTGTAAAAGATCTACAAAGTACTAAAAATCACAAAATTATGAAAAATAGCTTAGATCCTCCATGAAAGATATAAATCCATTAAATTTTTTGGGATGGGCCATCTTGTTGTTCGATTTATTTCTAGACCACCTTGGTCTTTTTCTTCCCATTTCTGGGATAACTACATCAGCCTAAGGTTTGCATAGATTATATAGGCAACACTTGGAATGAATGAGGTATCTCGGGTTAGCTGGGCCACACCTTCCTTTATTTTTTACCACTTCTTTGCCTTAAGGATCTTGGGAACCCTAAATATTTCATGAGTAACCACTTTTCATTTAGTTTCCCCGTCCTTACTAGCCCTAAGCCTTACACTCTCTCCAATTTATATTATGCACATTATGTATTCAAATTTGATACATTAATGCCCACTTGGCTTAATTTTATTCTCTCTCCATTTTATGAGTATTCTCTATTTCAATGCTCTTTCCATTTTGGGAGACCATTCCCACATTCCTCTACAACACAATCATGGTTTTCTAAATCATCATCCCATATCTTGGGAGAACTCCATTTAGCCTGAAATTTATATTGGACCTTACATCCATGTAACTATGTAAGAAGTATCCACTTACCTAGTGCATTTGGAGTCATCTCAGCTACCCCTTCCTTTTCTTCCATTCCCCCCATTTTGTTTGTTTGTTTCATTGTCTCTTATAGCCTAGGGGAAATGTTTATCATTTTGTTTGTGTGATTGTTTCCTTATATCCTAAGGGAAACCTTGTGTCAATTCTTATTTTTTTGTCATACCTATGTCATTATTATCTAGCTTAGGGGTCACCCTATTTCCAAGCATAACACCTCTATTGCACATGCATGAATAATTTTTTTGCACTAACATTTTGATTACCCATTGTGTGTATTTGTTTCATTTTGTTCTCATTATTTTGTTTTGTTGTGTCTCACTTTTTGTTTCTTGGTGTTTTTGTGCCATTTGTTTATTGGTGTTTTATCTTTATGTTTGTTTGCCTATTTTTTTTTTCATTGTTGTGCCTTAACTTAGTATCCATGTGTTCATTGGGTGATTCCCTATGCCTTATAATTCAATCCATCTATATTCATACATCCACATTATCATCATGGTTTTTATCATTGGTGAATTATTTTTTATTGTTTATTGGATCAAATGTTAGTCTTTATGCATATTAAGGCTAAGTTATCATGGTGTTTTATGTCATGATGCTTCCCATCAACATGCTATAATAAAAATCAGATAGAGAAATCTTAAAATCAATGATGCCATGGTCTTCTTCGTGGTCACCTAATACATTCCATATATATCTAAATCATTTCATAGATATAGAGTAATTAAATCATGAATGAATTTTAATCCTTGCTAGTTAGGATGTGCATCTCCATACTAGCAAGTTACCCAAATTCATCTTTATCTTTTGTACTAGCTTACGCTTACTCCATGAATACATATTCAGTCTGTTATCCCTATTTTTTAATTTTCCATATTGTTTCAAACTATCATGTCAATGATTATAACTACCTTTGAAAAAATCATTGTGACTCAATCTACCTGGATGTTAATGATTAAAACTTCTTTTGGGCAAATCATTATCATTATCTTATCCTACAGGGGCATGTTTTCATTGTGCTAATGATTCTAACTAACTTTAGGCAAATAATTATCTTTATCTACCAAACTAGGGAATATTTTCATCTAGCTAATGATTATAACCACCTTTGGGCAAATCATTATCTTTTTGCCTTGTTATGCTGATGATTATAACTACCTTTGGTAACATCATCCTTTTTATCTACTTAACTAGGGTATCTCACTATGCCACTGATTATATATACCTTTGGGAAAAAAAATCTTTTCCACCCCCATTTTACCTTTTGGTCCCATCATTTCCTTCTTTTGAGAGACCGATCGCCAACCATTCTTTGTCAATTGCTCCCTCGAGGGGGCATCTAGGGCTCATCCATCGCATGTTGGGGCATTAGGCATACAAGACCTTTTCATTATTAAAGAAGACATTACTATTTCTATAGCTTGCAATGAATTCCCAAATAGGGTTAAATTGTAGACATCCTATTCTGACCATAACTATCTTTCAACCGAACTTCAAATTGATTACTACCAAACATTACAAATTAAGCCTAAAAATCACTGAACATCCCAAATTTATTTATGCATCATTTATCTAAGGTCATAATTATGTTAAGGCATCCCTATTTTGGACACTATCCCTTACGTAATAATAACCTCTCATGGATTCATCTTCAATCACCTTATGACCTAATAACTGGCAGTTTGGCCTATGAACCCATTAAGTGGGCACTTGAACAATTCTTAAAAGAGATAAAATACTAATCAAAATAAATCATCTAATTAAACTAGATTAAATTCTTAGCTAAATTATCCATTTGAAATTAATGAATATATAAAAATAAAAATTCCAAAATTTAAAATATCAAGCTTTTTTATCATTGCCTTTATGAGTTGTCAAGCTCTCTCAAAATATCTAAAAATATCTAATTTGAGAGCCATGCCTAGTAATTGAAAGTCATAATTATATCATACATCTTAACTCAATTAGAGTTAGGCTCAACTCACCAAGGGTTAGTTTAAACTCATTCCATGTTTAAACTCCACCTTAACTCACCTTGGATGAGAGTTAACTTTAGAGGCTATAAATACAAGGCCTTACCTATTGATCAACAAACTTTTTTTGTGTAAGGTTATTATGTCAAAATACCTCCAAGAAGATATTTTGGTGTAAATTTATTTTGATCAAATAGATGCAAGAATCCTTTCAAGTAGAGTTACCATGCCAAATTCATAAACCAACCAGCCAAGCCAAGGTGCCAAGGAGAGAACGATAAAATGAAGCTTCATTGATAAAGACTCATTGATGCACAAAATCAATCAAGCCACTTAAAAAATTGATTTTAGAGATACAAGGAAGGTAAAAGGATGATTTCCTTTATTTTCTAGTTATATTTTCATTGTATGCTTATTCTCTATGCCAATTGTTTTATAGTATTTAGTGTTTAGTGTGTTATTTTGATTTGGTTTTATTGGAATAACACTATACTAATTATTATCACCAAATTTTTAACCCTAGGAGAAGGTTGTTTAGACCTTTTCAAATTTGGTGAAACATGAGATTATCCTTAGACCTGTGGGTTGTCTATAACAGGGATAAACCTCTAGATTGAAGGGATAGCTCCCATTGATGAATCAATTAGGATCACATGCTAATATATCACTTTCTAGGAAAAGGGAGAGAAACCTAATATAACAAATTGATGCACCAAATATGTTTCTATCACTACCAACTAGTTACATGTGCACTTGTTAATCAATAAAACTAACCTTACATACAATACTCTTAATCTGAATCTCTCACATGAGTGTTTTAATGTGAAGGTTGTGATGGTTAATTAAGCTAGGAGGACTAACCAACATGTCTTTAATAACATTAGAATATATACAATCTCACTCAAATATTTCACCACACTCATACACTTCACATGACCTATAATAAAAGCTTTCAAATTGCATCTACATGTTAGAAAAGGACAACATGTTAAGGAAGATAAGTTAATTCACTTAACAAGATAAACTATTCTCATATAAACACTAATTAAAATCATAATAGGAGTTAAACAAGTTACTTCTCATTTATCAAAGGCATACAAAGGGGTAGGGCTTTGCCATACCCAATTGGAGGATAACAACTTAGCCAAAAGTGGCTCAATATATAGAGAATGGTGAAGAGACAAAGAGAGGTGTGGTATAAAAATATAGACAAGTGTTCATGAGAGTTAAAACCATAAAATTAATTTTGAGACATTTCAATAGACCTCCAAGGTCATGTGTCTCACTCTCGAAGCAACTCCAATCTTCCAAGTGGCATGTGGGTTATAATTTGGCTTTGACACCTTGACTAGCTCCTTTAAATTGCCCTTATTTACATGAAAGGAGTGAAAAATAGAGTTTCCAACCATGAATTCACCTTGAAATGATCTTAAACAACTTATTGAACATTTGGCATGCCTTAAGAAATTCCTCTGACCTGCCATTCCATCAATTATATGCATAGGTGTCTTGTAACATTTCATTTACCACATCTAGTTTGGTTTAAGTGGCCTAAAACCTAAGTGTATCTTCTTTAGCTCATCCAAAATCCATGAATTATCTTTAAATATGTTATCAGGCCTGAAACACACCATTTTGGTTCTTGGTCCAACTCCTAAGAACCCATTTTGTTTCTTAAGCCTTCAATAGGCATAGTTTCCTTGTAGCCTTTTTTCTTATTAATATCCTTGTGTGTAAGTTATATAGATGATATTGAAAAAATAAGGGAATATTATAGGACCCTCTATGTCCTTATATCTCCATGTCAAATTTAATCTTTAAAATCTAAGTAGAAACCTATTTTTTATGCCTTTCTCTCTCTTGAATTATGCCTCAATTAAGCATCCTTACTTTGGACCTTGTTTCTTGATCCAGACTTATGCCATAGGTGTGAAATCATCCAATAGCATATGAATCAATTTATTTAGGCCATCTCCAACTTATATGTCAATTTTGAGGTCCTCAGACCCTGTGGAGGTATGTAAACTAAGAAGTGGCCTTACCACCTAGTCTAATTTCGAGCCTTTTGAGACAACCTTGAAAAATGGGCCTAGTTCAGTCACCTCTAGAATCTATTGTGAAATTTTTTGGATTTTAAAAGTTATGATAAGTCCCAAATGAGCTCATCCCATGATTGGGAATATCTTCCCTTCTCAAAACACCTATAAAACATAAAAAAATATGTAAAAATAGGTTATTTTTAGAAGTCCATACAAGTGAAGTACATGTGAATAAACTCCTTGGAATCCTCAAAAACATACAAGAGATTTTAAAATCAAAATATTTCATCAGATGTGATTTTGAGTTCTTTTTCCCATGACTGATCCCTATTAAGGTTTAAGAGAGGTTTTAGACATGTTTGGGGTCTTAACTATTGTTCATAAAGAACAAATCATTAAATAACCTATTTCCACTTGGAAAAATTTCTTAGTATACCCTTTTAACTATTTTAAATAGCTCAGACTCCCATGTAAAGTGTGATCAATGGTATGAGCATCTAAATTTATTCTTTGAGTGGTTTGCTTAGTGTTTCTCAAGCCCAAAAGAGGTCTACTTTGAGTTATGGATTTTAGAAGTCACTTCCATTGTTTTGAATAGTTCATACACCTATATGACATGACTTTACATCATTTCCATTTATATTAAAGTGTTTATTACCCCTCTATGTGCAACTGGTACACTGATCAAGGTACTTGGGATTAAGAGCCTATCTTCTCTTTGCTAGCCCTCAAGGGCTTTCGAGTGAAAACCTGAGCTTGAATATCTCCTATAGGTGCATGAAAACATTTTTCATATTTGTATGTTGCCTCAAGAACCCTCATGAGGTCTAGAAACATGTTTCATCCCTTAATAACTCAAGTGGACTCCTAAATCTCTTGGTTGCCCTTTGCCAAGGAGTGGGCCTAATATGAGACAAAATAGTGGATGTGTCCACTATTGGTGTGGCTTTGGAATAATTATGAATGTATCAAATTTTTACATCCCAATTCTCTCACTAAACTAATTTACCTAATTATTCTTGGATTATTATGGTTGTTAAATTGATTTGTTACTTTTTAACTAAATTTTAAGTCATATGTTGTTATGGGACAGATGCATGTTACTTAGATTTCATAAGTTTATTATTATGAGATGGATAATTATGAATTATGTACATAGGGACTATGTTATATTTGTTTTTATAGCATTATTTTATATGTATCATGATATACTTGAATAACTACCTTCTTACCATGAATTTGATGTAGGAGATTTCATCCATTAGAGCATGATAGAGGGAGAGAATCATCATAGAGGGTAACATAGATGAATAAGGTGAAGGATGACAAAGGAACTGCTAAACCCCAACGCATACCACATTAGATTTAATATGTTATATGCATTATGTGTTTAATTTTTGTTAGAGTTAGTACGTTCTAAAATTTAATTACAGTTATAAATTAAATTTTACGTGTTTTAAATGTTAGTACATAGTTATGAAATAAATATTATATGTGAATGTCATATGTAGACTTAATATTTGATGTTGTAGTATGATTATATAAGGTTAATTTACTTGTGTTTGTTTATAATTATGAAACATAAATCTATTAAAAGATATTTAATTACTATTTTATATAGACTAGTAAAATATCTTTAAAACATTTTAGAACACTAAGCTTACTATTATTGATATTTGAGAATATCAATAGACGTTAAGTTCTTAAAATAAAGAAAGACATAAATAACCTATGTACACTAATAAGTGACTTAAACAACTATCTTGTTATAATTAGAATCAATATTTGATTGGTCTATCATTTTGATATATAAAGGATAATTGATGTTGTAAAAGGAGATAATTACCTTTATTTGATATTAAGGAGGGAAAAATTATCCAAAAATACTAATCGAAGAGTTAAACCTAATCTTGTTATGTTGCATGGACTACGTTAAAATTTGAATATATAGTTATCATTTTGTAAATGATTAATAAGGTGGAATTTTAGGGGTATACATGGTATTGAAACATAGGTTGGCATGAACAATTTTGAAATGGATAGTTTATTGAATAAAGATTAAGGAAAGTTCAAATTAGGGCATGCATAAGCAAGGTTAACTGAAGTTAACTAGTTAATAATCACTGTTTAACTGGGAAAAACATGGTTATGGTATGGCAATTGCAAGTTGGTAAAATTTCATGCAAATCTTGATGGGTGAGTGGAATAGAATAAAGTCAAGTTGATAGGAGATGAGGGCACGATGAAGAAGAGAATAAAAATATATATCAAGGAGAAAAAGGATTCAATTTCATTTTGTCTCAATTTTGGAAAACTTCTTACCAGGTTGGTGAAGTAATTTCTTTCAATTTACTTGCATAATTATTGTATATGATTTGAATTAGTAGGGATTAGAATTGAATATATATTAGAAATAAAACATAGGCTCAGCTCTGTGGATGGCTTGGCCATCCATAAAACTAATCCAAAATACCTTCCTAAACCCTAAGACTTCAAACTAGGTGTTGAGTCATTAAAGAATTTAAACATGGAAATACAATGCCCTAGTTGAAAATTAAAACCTTGGGTGAATTAAATTACAGTATATATACACTTGATTAAGTTTAAATCTTAATGATATATAAATGGATTTTATATATATACACATTATGAACACATGAATAAAATAAAATACTTGATGGGTATATTACCTATATACATATATATGGATATATATTTATATATATGAACATACACAGATCTAGATGAATATATATATATATATATGTATATATATATATATATATATATATATATATATATATATAATTGGATATGAGTTAAAGGTTTCTAAAATAGTTTAAATTGAGTAATCTTTATACTGTTTGATTCAATTTTATAAATACATAATAGAATTATTTTGTGGATTGTCGATTTGATTTTGGACTATGTAAATTTGATAGACAAATTATAAGAAAAATGGTTATATTTATGCATACATAGGGTTCGGGTATTTAGAACATGGACGCAGGGTACATATATATTCATATATGACCTGTGCAAATAGGGCATGTATAAATATATGTGTGTGTATATATATGTGGTTCTAAACATGGAACATGTATAGATATGTCGAAGCAAAAGATTGTAAGTTTATTATTAACATTGAAATTTGACATACAGTCAAACTGTGTATATATGACATATTGATTTACATTTAAATTTATTCATTAACAGTGAATACATATATACATATATGTATATATGTTGACTGTGTGTGAGTTATTTTAAATATGACCCACATACAAATATATACATCTGTTAAATATGTATCCTCTATGTCTTGCCCTTTGAAAAGATAATATAATATTAAGACTATGCATATTTATATATACACAAGGACTGTGTTTTAAACATGAACAAGTTCAAGACTAGGATGATGTTTGAAAATAATGTTTATATTTAAACCATTGATTGTGTATTCTTACTCAAACCATATATATATATATATATATATATATATATATATATATATATATATAAAATTGGTTATAATGAATACAAGAATTTATAGAGTTTTGTGAGTTTATGTCTTTAGAGATATGACAGAAAACATTGAGGATGTATACTTAAAGGGCTATGTGAAAATTGTATACCTGAGAATATGAATCAGAGATATATGGTTTTGGGTTTTTAAGTAAAAGCTAAGGTTTGTGGAGCAATGTGAGGTCATTAATGTGCCATATCTAATTTACAATTAATTACAAATTTAATTGGGGATAAAATAATTAAGAGTCTATTTTTAATCTTATATGCTTGTTCATAAATAGGTTATTTAATAAAATAATCTAGGGATAAATGGAAATGTCATAGTATGGCAGAATGATATGTGTGTGTGTGTGTGTGTGTGTGTGTGAACTTAGGTTCACATACACATATATAGCAGGTATGAAAATATATTTGATGAATACCTATTATTATTTTTTTGATTAATAGTGAAGTAAAAAACATAAAGGTTAGGGTGCTTTAATTTTATGCAATAAAACCTCTCAATAGGCATAATGAAAATAAAGTTTATACTTTTTATTTGTATGTAAATTTCTTATTGTTGTTGCTATAATAAAGTAGTATGTACCATATGTTTTGAGATGTAGATTTTATTACATTGCATTTACTTATAAAAATTAGATTCTTTTAAATAATCTATATTACATCCATTTGGTAAATAAATTTGTTTGTCATGATTATTATTTATGTGATGAATAATAAGAATGAGGTTGATTCATATGTTTGATGGACTAAATAAATGAGGAGTAATTATTTCAATAATTAGCATGTGTTTTTACTTGTTAATAGAAATAATTGTATGAACCTATTGTTAAAATAATGTTAAACAAAGCTTTCATTGTTAATACTAACTAAACAATGAGATGGACTCCATTGGCTTACTTAACACCATCAATGCTAGATGAAGGTAATTCGATCAAGTGTTGTGTATGAGTTTGATTGATCCTAGAGATCTATAGCTATTTGAAAAAATTGGCCAAAGTAATGTTTATATAGACATTGTCATTTCATATGTATGATTTACATGTTTGTGTGATATCATATTTAAAACGTATTTATTTACAGTACACATCATGTAGTAGAAATCTTAAAACACATGAGTAATAACATGTCTCTTTGGATTCCTACACCATCACTATCTACCCATCCATGAAGGGAGGGTCATTCCCTATTTGGGGGATGGTGCAAGGGATCAATGGTCTATGGTTGGTATAGAAAAACACTCAAATTATGTTTTTCCTCTCCACTGCAATACTTATTTGGAGATAACATTTGAGATTATCAAGAATACAGGAGTTAGAGTGACTCGAACTCTATGGAGCATTGTATCTATTATTGTATTTATAGGTGAAATGCCTATTAAAAATTTAATTTGATCTATTATTGTACATTGACAATAGTGGCTATATTATTAGACCATCTATGGTTGGATTTTAATATAATTATTTTCATTAGTAGTTATGTTATGTAACATATTATGATAATGATTAGTAATTTTTTTTAATACATGTTTACTTATTATTAATATACTTAGTTAGTATGTTAAGGTCACTAATTATATTCTTGTGATGTAATCTAATGAAAGAATAAGTGTTGTATAAATATTTCAAAAATAAATATTGCATTATTCTAGTAAATCCCCATGGAGATGTTACATTGTGGTATCAGAGTTATGGCTCAAACTCTAAGACTTAATAAGTTCACTAATGTTTTCATATTCTTATGATATCAAAAATAATAATGGTGTGATCAAGAGCATCGAGTGAGGGTCCTTTAAATGTCATTAAAAATAACTCTTTATTTGATTCTAACCAATTTGTTGTTAAATAAACAACAAAGTTAGATCATATTCTTGTAGTTATGAATGAGACTAAGGAAAGAACCATAGTCCTAGAATAGGAAATTTATGGACATGAGGATGAAGCCCATTAGGATGAGCTAGAAGAGTAGCCTGTTGAGAAGTAAATTTATCAAGAGCAGAGACACAAGGAAGTGACTAAAGACGTGAGAGCACATATAGTCACAGAATTGGTAAGGGATATGAAAAAGGTGAATCCACCTAAGTTTGATGGAACTATTTTAGGAGACAGAGCTAAAGCATGGTTTAATGAAATAGATAAGTACTTTGATATTCAAAACTACTATGAAGTCACCAAAGTTATTTGGGGAACTTATTAGTTAGATGGAGAAGTAACTATGTGGTGGGCCAACGAGAAGTTGGAAATGAATATGAATTTGACCACTACTATTTGGAAGCAGTTTATAACACCATTTAGATCACGATGGCTTCCACAATTATATTTTGACCAAAAGCTGATAGATTTTCAAAATCTAGAACAAAGAGACTTGTTAGTGAATGAGTACTAGGAAGAGTTCACCAAAATTATAAAATATGTACCTCAGTATCAAGTAGATGAGAAGTTTAAGATTAATAAATTCATCATGGGTTTAAAACCCTAGATTGGTGGAGAGGTGGACATTCTTGGACCATCTACCATGGACCAAATCTTTGAGAAAGTAGTCAAGCGAGAGTAAAATTTGAAATCACTTTCTCAGATTAGGGACAAGTTTAATAAAAAGTTTGGAAGTTATAAACCAAATTTCAAGAAGAAGGATGAGAAGCAGAGGAGTGGAGACTCCAAGAGTCAATTCAAGAATCAAAATACTAGACTCAATAGTGGTTCAGGTAGTAAGAAATTGGGTAATGGTTTCAAATGTGGTTTTAAGGGAAACAAATAGTATGATAGGAAGAGAACACTAAGAGGTTGTTTCATCTATGGAGGTGACCATTTTTCATGTGAATGTACCCAAGATAAGTTAAAGAATAAAAGTTTTACCCCTTAGCAAGGAACTTTTTAGTACATATTCATTTGGTGGTTGATAATGATAAGTTAAATTTCAAGATTCACCCATAGAACTATCAGGTATTTTGTTTGAAAATCCATTTTTATTTTGATAGATGTGGGGGCCACATAATATTTTATAGCTCCTAGAATTTTAAATGAATTGTTTATAAAAGTTGGTGTAATGGAAAATGCATGGTTGGTATAATATGAAAATGATTCTAAAGTCTAGGTTGACAAGTGTTTAGTAAAATTAGAAATTAGATTTCCAAAATTCACAATGGTTGTGGATCTGTATGTATCACCATTATGGTCATATGATGTGAAATTAGAATTCAAATGGCTTGCGAAGCATAAGGCCAACGTTGACTACTATCTAAAAAGGGTTGAGTGTCTTGATGATTCTGGAAATCAAATACTAATTTAGGATGAGAAAAGGGAGTTAAAGCTTAGGCATATTTTTTAAATGCAACTCAGAAAGGCCAAGGTAAAGGATGCCAAGCATTTATTATTAAGATAAATGAAATGGAGGAAACTAAAGAGCCATCAATTAAATATTACCCTTTCCTTAGAAATTTTCATCATGTGTTTCTAGAGGAATTACTAGGGTTTCCTCTTAAATGGGAGTTTGAATTCTCTATTGATACCAAACTAGGATTGAAACCTCATTCTAAGGCTCTATATAGAATGACAACCACTAAGTTAGTAGAATTAAAGGCACAAGTTCAGGAATTATTGTCCAAAGGGTTGATCAGACCAAGTGTGTCACTAAGGGGTGTACTAGTTGTATTTATTAAGAATAAGGATGACACTCTTTGACATTAAATTGATTATAGAATTTTGAATAAAGTGATCATCAAGAATAGATATCCACTACCTCGAATAAATGATTTTTTCGATCAAATACGAGGAGAAACAGTATTTTCTAGGATTGATATTAGTTTTGGATATCATCAGTTAAGAATAAAAGATGAAGATATTCTAAAGATGACATTTAGAACTTGTTATGGGCATTATAATTTTACAATGTTAGCATTTAGTTTGATGAATGCACCTACAGCATTCATGAATCTCATGAATAGTGTGTTCAGAGATTACTTAGATCATTTTACTTTGGTCTTTTTAGATGACATTCTTATATATTTTAAGGATGAAGAAAATCATCTTCAACATCTAGCGTTAGTTTTGTAATGTCTGCAAAAGCATAGGCTATATATAAAATTGTCTAAGTGTGCATTTTTACAAAAAAAAAGTCTAATATCTAGGACATATTATCTCAGTGGATGGCATTTATGTTGATCCAGCTAAGCTAAAAGCCATTATGGAGTGACTAGCATGAAAGAATTTTCATGAGGTGGGATTGGTAGGCTATTATAGGAAATTTATCTGAAAATTCTCTAAAATAGCTAATCCAATTACCTCTTTATAGTGTAAGAATCAAAGTTTTATATGGTCAAATAAGTGTGAAATAGATTTTCAAGAATTGAAAATAAAGCTTATTTTAGCACCAATGTTAAGAGTTCCTGATCCTAATGGTCAATTTTTAGTGATCATAGATGCATCTAGGGATGGACTAGGAGGAGTGCAATATGGTGTAGTAGTAGCTTGTGAGTCAAGGAAGATGAAGCCTTATGAGGTGAATTACACCCCTCATGATCTTGAACTTGTAGTAATTGTTCATGCTTTACAATTTTAGAGATGTTATTTGTTGGGAAAACCATTTGAGCTTAAGACTGATAAGTTAGGACTCAAATATATCTTTACCCATCCAAATTTGAATGTTCATCAGAGGTGATGGTTAGATTTGTTATCTGATCATGACTTTGATATCGATTACATCAAAGGCAAAGAGAATAAAGTAGCTAACACCTTAAGTCATAGAAGGTACATAGTAGTTATGGTTACTATCAAGAGTAATTTCAAGGATCATGTGATTGAATTCTCACTAGGAGATGAATTATACAATCAGGTCAAGAAATATTTGTTTGAGAATGCTTAGAATCCTAGGTATAAATGATATGACTTAGAGAGTGATGGTCTTCTACGATACAATAAAAGGATGTATGTGCTAGATCAAGAGAATCTGAGGAGCATAATACTAAAAGAACTACATGATACCCTATATTCAGGACATCTATGAGTAACCAAGCTTATATAAAATCTTAGACCACTTTATTTTTGAAAGGGAATCAAGAAAGATGCAACGGAATTTGTGTCATGTTGTTTGGAATGTTAGCGAGTGAAAGCCAAACATGTGTATCCAACTGTATTAGTATATCCACATGACATATCAAAGTGGAAATGGTAGGTAATTAATATGGAAATTTTCCAAAAATTGCCATATGATGAAACAAGCATGGCATGATATTGGTCATAGTTGATAAACTAACCAAGGTAGCACATTTTATACCAAACAATTTGATAGACAATGCACCAACCCTTGCAAAAAAATTCATAAAGGAAGTGTATTAATTACACAATTTTTTAGAAAAGATCATATTAGATCATGATCCAATAATGACTTCTATATTTTGGTTAACTCTAAATTTAGTTTTGGGTACACAACTAAATTTTAGTATTACATATCACCCATAGATTGATCGTCAAACTGAGTGAGTTAATTAGGTGTTAGAGGATATTATTCATATGTATTTCATGGATTATAAATATAAATGGGAATAATACCTTCATTTGATTGAATTTACATACAATAACTCATACCAATCTGATTTAAAGATGGCACCATTTGAAGCACTTTATGGAAGAAGGTGCAAGACACCAATCAATTAGGACAAGTTGAAAGACAACATAGTCTTTAGACCTGAGATGCTTTCATAAATGGAAGAAAAAATTAAAATAATCAAGCAGAGATTGGTTGAGGCCAATGATAGTTAGAATAGTTATGTTGATCTAAAGAGAATAGCTAAGCATTTTGTAATAAGTGATAAATTATTCTTGCATGTTAAGTCATAAAAGAGCTCGATTAAATGCAAAAAGTCAACAAAAAATTCATCAAGATATGTAGGACCCTTCGAGATTTTATAAGTGGTCAATCCTGTAGTGTATAGGATTGCATTGCCACCAGCCCTAACTCTATTACATAATATTTCTATGTATCTTATCTTAAAAAGTATATAGTTGATCTTTTTCATGTGTTGGATTGGAATGCTTTTTAGGTTCTAGATCTTAGGGTAGTCATGGTAGAACCAATCAGAGTAATTGACACTCAAAAAATTTGTTTGCATAATAAATAAATGTCATAGTTCAAGGTCTTATGGGACCAATACTCTAAGTAAAGTGTTATTTGGGAGGACTATGATGAATTCTATAGGCTATTTCCACATTTGTTTGCTTAATTTGATGCTAGATACTATGTTATTTTTTTACTAAACTTTGTTTGTTATTTAGAACTATTATTTGAAAAAATGTCATCAAGATGATGACCATATTTAGGAAGAGGATGTTACATCCTGATTGTCTCACTAAACTAATTTACTTAATTATATGTGGATTATTATGGTTGTTAAATTGATTTGTTACCGTTTAACTAAATTTTAAGTCATATGTTGTTATGGGACAGATATATGTTACTTAGATTTCATGAGTTCATTATTATGAGATGGTTAATTATGAATTATGTACATAGTGATTATGTTACATTTGTTGTTATAGCATTATTTTATATATATCATGATATACTTGACTCACGACCTTCTTGTCGTAAGTTAAATGTAAGAGAGTCCATCCCTCAGAACATGATGGAGGGAGAGAATCATCAGAGAGAGTGACATATAGGGAGATGGTGAAGGACAACAAAGGAACTACTAAAACCCTACACACACCACATTAGATTTAATATGTTATATGCATTGTGTGTTTGATTTGTTAGAGTTAGTACACTTTAAAATTTAATTACAGTTAGACATTAAATTTTACGTGTTTTAAATATTAGTACATAGTTATGAAATAAATATTGTATGTGATTGGCATATGTAGACTTAATATTTGATGTTACAGTATGATTATATAAGGTTACTTTACTTGTGTTTATTTATAATTACAGAACGTAAATATATTAAAAGATATTTAATTACTATTTTATATAGACTAGTAAAATATCTTTAAAACATTTTATAACATTAATCATACTATTATTGATATTCTAAAATATCAATATACGTTAAGCTATTAAAATAAAGAAAGACATATATAGCCTATATACACTAATAAGTGACTTAAACAATTATCTTGTTATAATTGAAATCAATATTTGATTGGTCTATCATTTTGATATATAAAAGATAATTGATGTTGTAAAAGGAGATAATTACCTTTATTTGATATTAAGGAGGTAAAAATTATCCTAAAATACTAATATAAGATCTAAGCCTAATATTGTTGTGTTGCATGGACTACGTTAAAATTTGAATGTATAGTTATCATTTTGTAAATGATTAATAAAGTGGACTTTGAGTGGTATACTTGATCTTAAAATGTAGGTTAGAATGCACAATTTTAAAATGAATATTTTATTTAATAAATATTAAGGAAAGTTTAAATTAGGGCATGCATAAGCATGGTTAATGGCAGTTATCTGGTTAATAGTAATTGTTTAACTGGGAAAAACATGGTTATAGTATGGCGATTGCAAGTTGGTAAAATTTCATGCAAAGCTCGATGGGTGAGTGGAATAGAATAAGGTGAGCTGAGAGGAGAAGAAGGCATGATGAGGAAGAGATTAAAAATATAGAGCAAGGATTAAAAAAAATCAAGTTTTGTCTCATTTTTGGGAAGCTACTTACCAGGTTGGTGAAGTAATTTCTTTCAAATTGTTTGCATAATTATTGTATAAGGTTTGAATTAGTAGGGTTTAGAAATGAATGTATAGTAGAAATAAAACACAGACTCATCCCTACAGATAGCTCAGCCATCCACATAACTAATCCAAAATACCTTTATAAACCCTAAGACTTCAAATTGGTTAGTTTTAGGTGTTGAGTCATCAATGAATTTAAATTCATGGAAATACAATGCCCTAGTTGAAAATCAAAACCCTAGGAAAATTAAATTATAGTATATATACACATAACTAAGTTCAAATATTAATGATATATACATGGGTTTGATATATATACACATTATGAACACAAGAATAAAAGAAATGACTTGATGGGTATGCTACCTATATACATATATATGGATATATTTATATATAAGAACATACATAGATCTGGGTCAATATATATAACTAGGTCTGAGTTAAAGGTTTTTAAAATGATTTAAATTGAGTAATCTTTATACTGTTCGATTAAATTTTATAAATACATAATAAAATTAATGTGTGGATTGTTGATTTGATTTTGGACTGTGTAAATTTGATAGACAAATTATGAGTAGAATAGTTATATTATTGCCTACAAAGGGTTTGGGATATATATAAATATGGTTCAAAACATGGAACATGTATAGATATGTCGAAGCCGAAAGATTGTAAGTTTATTACTAACATTGAAATTTGACACATAGTTGGACTATGTATATGTTACAAATTGTTATACAGTTATAATTATGTTGATTTACATTTAAAGTTATTCATTAACAATGAATGCATATATACATATGTTTATATATGTCAATTGCATGTGAGTTATTAATATGACCCACATATAGATATATAGATATGTTAAATATGTATCCTCTGTGTCTTACCCTTTAAAAAAATAGCATAATATTAAGACTGTGCATATTTATATATACACAAGGACTGTGTTTTAAACATGAACAAGTTAAAGACTGGGACAATGTTTGAATAGAATGTTTATATTTAAACCATTGACTGTGTATTCTTACTCAAACCAAATTGATATAGATGTATATACAGTTAGTTATAATGAATACAAGAATTTATAGAGTTTTTTGAGTTTATGTCTTTAGAGATATGACAGAAAACATTGAGAATGTATATTTAAAGGACTGTGTGAAAATTGTATACCTGAAAATATGAATCAGAGATGTGTGGTTTTGGGTTTTTGGGTAAAAACAGAGTAAGGGATGTGGAGTAATGTGGGGTCATTAATGTACTACATAAAATTTAGAGATAATTATGAATTTAATTAGGGATAAAATAATTAAGAGTCTCTTTTTAATTTTATATGTTTTTTCATAAATAGGTTATTGAATAAAATAATCTAGGGATAAATGGAAATGCCATAATATGGCAGAACAATAAATTATATATATATTATGGGATGTGTGTGTGTGTGTGTGTGTGTGTGTGTGTGTGTGTGTGTGTGTGTGTGTGTGTGTGTGTGTGTGTGTGTGTGTGTGTGTGTGTGTGTGTGTGTGTGTGTGAACTTAGGTTCACATACATATGTATTGTAGGTATGAAAATATATTTGATGAAGATCTATTGTTATAGTTTTGATTAATAGTGAAGTCAAAAAATAAAGGTTAGGGCACTTTAATTTGATGTGATAAAACCTCTCAATAAACATAATGAAAATAAATTTTATATTTGGGATTTGTAAGTAAATTTCTTATTTTTGCTTATATAATAAAGTAGTATGTGTCATATGTTTTGAGATGATTGATTTTATTACATTGCATTTACTTATGCAAAGTAGATTCTTTTAAATAAGTTGTCTTCTACTTGTTTGGTAAATAAACTTGTTTGTCATTATTATTGTTTATATGATGAGTAATAAAAATGAGAAGTAATCTTTTCTAGCAAAAAATATGTCTAGTTTTTAAGATTGACACATTTCGGATCCACTACTCTGATCCTTCATCAGTAAAATTTTTTATGTGAGAACAATAGTACCTTGCTTCTTAAAAGCTAAACGGAAAAAGTGACCATTGAAAAAAGTTTCCAAAAATGGAACAAAATAATCATTACCATAAGCTACTAAAAAATATAAATATGAATTTCTAATTAATGCCATAATTATAAATGTAGGTAAAAATATTTCAATATTATTAAAATTTAATTTTAAGCCTATATGGTTTATCATTGTAGTTTTATAGTGTTATAAAACTACAATAATAAACCAAATTGACTTAAAATTAAAATTTTATAATATTAAAACATTTTTAACTATGTTTATAATTATGGCATTATTTAGAAATTCATATCTCTTTTATATTTTTTTAGTAGATTATGGAAACGACAATTTTGTTTCGTTTTTGGAAACTTTTTTCAACGATCATTTTTTCCCTTTAGCTTTTAAGAAATAAGGTACCATTGTTCTCACATAACAATTTTTCTTGGTGAAAGATCATAGTAGTGGATCCAAAATGCGTTGATCTTCAAAACCAGACATAGTTTTTATCAAAAAATATTATTTGTTGTTTTATGGACTGTGGAAACATAAAATAGTTAATAAGAATGAGGTTCATTCATATGTTTGAATGACTAAATATATGAGTAGTAACTATTTCAATAATTAGCATGTGATTGTATTTGCTAGTAGAAATAATTGCATAAACCTATTGGTTAGAATAATCTTAACAAATATTGTATTATTAATACTAACTAAGCAGTGAGATAGACTTCACTGGCTTACTTAGCACTACTAATACTGGATGAAGGTAATCCAATCAAGTGGTGTTTATGAATTTGACTAATCTTAGAGATCAATAGCTATATGAAAACTTTGGCCAAAGTAGTGTTTATATAAACATTGTCATTTCATATGTATAATTTATATGTTTATTTGATATCATGTTTAGAACGTATTTTTTTATGGTACACATCATGTAGTATAACTCTTACATCACATGGGTAATAACATGTCTCTTTGGATTCCCACATCGTCACTATCTACCTATCTGTGAAGGGAGGGACATTCCCTATTTTGAGGATTGTGTGGGGGATCAATGGTTTGTGATTGGTATGGAAAAACACTCAGATGATGCTCTCCCTCCCTACTACAGTACTTACTTGGAGACTGCACTTGAGATTATAAGGTATATAGGAACTAGAGTGACTAGAGCTCTATGGAGAATTATATCTATTATTGTATTTATAGATGCAATACCTATTGAAAATGTAATTTGATTTATTATTGTACATTGACAGTAGTAGTTGTATTATTGTACCAACCATAGCTAGATTTTAATATAATTACTTTCTTTAAGAAATTATGTTATGTAACATATGATGCTAGTGATCAGTAACTATTATTAATACATGTTTAATTATAATTAATATACTTAGTTAGTATGTTAAGGTCACTAATTAGATTATCATGGTGTAATCTAATGAAAGACTAAGTGCTGTGTAAATATTTCAAAAAAAAATTGCATTATTCTAGTAAATCCCTGTGGGGATGTTACGCAATCAACTCATGACAACCATTTGTACCAAATTTCAAAGTGTGATCACACCTCTAGTGGCCCCAAAATGTCATTTTCCTTCATGGCTGGTTGTAGCCTATGTGACTACATTTTAGGCCATCACTAATTGTGTATAGAGCTTGAAAACCCAATTTGGTTCATCTTCACTTTGCTTCCTTTTATTTTGCCTTTAGTTTTAGAGTAATCTCATGACCTTATGACACTTTGAGGTATACCTCAGAGTCCCTATATGCATTCTAGTTTCTCACTTAGGCTTTGAGACTAGCTTATGATTATATACATGTGTATGGCCCTCACAGTATCTTGACTATATTCTTATGTTTTAGGCCTTCTCCTTTTATCCTATTAACCCCCTTGATAGTCCATGGGATTAGCCGAGGATATAATTAGGCATTAGAGAATTCTTACAACCTCTCTACCCCATTCTTCTCAAGACTTAAGACTAATTATTTGTCTAGTCACCTGTAGGTGTTCTTAGGATATTTTGACTATGTCTTGTACATTAAAACCTCACCATTCACCTTAAAATCCCTCCAATCTCATGAACACAGTTGATTGGAGTTCTTTTAGGATCTAATAATTTTCAAAACCCCCTTAAAACATTTCTACCTTTCTATTAGGACTGAGAATGAACTGTCCCTCTAATAGGCCACCTGTAGGTTATTGACTAACTGTGTATGAGATTTTGAAACCTAGCTTGATCAGTCCTTCTCAAGTTCCTTCTTTGGTATCAACATGACTTATATGACCTTATATCATAAATAAGATAAATACCTCAATGTAACCATCATCTTTGCTCTCTCCTTCTAGCTTAAGGTCTGTTGGAGGTGTTAAGGATTGTGTGTGAAGACTCTTAAACTCATAATTGATCAGCTTGATGTTTCCCTTGGTTTTAAAACTCAAATTGACATGTTTATTTACCCTGAGGTGGAACTAAAATTCCATCACCATGTTGTTATGTTCCTCATGATCAAGACTAGCTACTCATCATACAATCACCTATAAGTGATGTTTAGAGTGTTTCTTGACTGTGTCCTTTGAGTTTAGGACCTCGTATTGTCATCATTGATTTGTATTATAGACTTCACGATTCACATCCACTCCTCCAATGGACCTTGAGCTTGGTTGAGGATTCAATTGGGTTTAAATTCTCTTTCAATGCTCTTGAAGCTCATCTCTTGAAAAAGAATGGTCTTTAAATAGGCTTGTAGGTGAACCTTTAAAATCTAGGACTGTATCCTAAGTCTTGAACCATCCAACACTATCAAGTCACCTTTTACTTTATTTTTACTATTTAAAGGCCTCATATAGTTTCTAACAAAGTCTCAAGTCACTTTCAAATCACTCTATATTCTGTACAACCTATAATGTATATGGATACTTGATTGCCAACTCAATTTTAGTGTCACCTTCCATTTGCAAGTGACCTAGTGGCCTTAATGAATTATAACATTGTATGCATATTTAATGAAAATATGTTATCCATATCTGAGTTTTTTCCCTTTGTGTTGGTTTGAGGGTTCAAATTGAGGACCTACAGGCTTGAGGCCTATAGGTCTCTACTTGACTATCTTAAGGATACACAAAGCCACTCTTTGAGTTCTTAGACTTTTGGCACTGTCCAACCTTTATACACCATTATTTTTACTTATTAAATGATCTACAAAGCTTCATGACAATGATCAATACCTTCTATCCATTTCAACCCACCTTCAAGCTATTCAAATGATTTGTACAGACTGCAAGTACAGTCAACCCATGTGTATATTCTATGCAATGAGAATTAAAACCTCTAGTCAATCAGAGACAACTTGGTGGAATAATTAGGGTATTTAATACCATGTAAAGGTATGATTAGATATATCAAGTTCCCCTCATGGTTTTGGGCATATTTAAATTGCTCTATAGTCTGTATAACTGAAACAACTGACTCTTCATTTGAAAGTGTGCATTTGGAATACAATATTCATTTCTTCATGTTTTTAACATCATGATATGATCTAAAGATCCTAAAACATGATGTATCACTGGCTCTTGATCCAAAATTGACAATAAAAACACCAAGAGACTGTTCAAACATAATTTATGTTCCCAAAAGTAAGTACACTTGAAGATCATAGATAAAGAAACACATCTTAGACAAAAGAACATGGATTCCATGAAATTAGGAGACCTTATATAAAAAATTAATCACTATAAACCTCTAAATATGACCATCATGAAAACAAAATAGAGACTTACATTAGAATTCACTAAAATAACTTGTGCATTAAGGCATTCTTCCTTCAAGTGAAATAACTTTATAGAGATGATTCAACTAATAAAAACAACATGAAAATTAGATATAATACCTTTTAAAACCACCCAAAAAATCATTCATCTCTATCTATTTGTGATCTAAATAAATAGGTGCAATAATAGACCCCTCTTAGATGAATAGGCCATAGTGACCTGCTGTCACTCTTAATGATCATTCATAAATAATAGTTCATCATTATGTAAACCATTTCCACTAATTTTAAGATTTTTTGGACCCTTAAAATTTTCTAAATTTTCATCTCCTTAATCTCTCTCTCTTGGCCATACCATTCAATGCAAATTTGCCTTCCTAAGCTTGTGAAGGTAGTGATGGAGGAAAAAAGTGTTTGGAGTGTCACTTAAAAATAAAACTTGGTCTATATCTATAAAATTATCTGAGAGATCCCAAGATATGTTTATAAACCATTTTAAATTTAAAATTGATCTTACAAGGACATACAAGTGCTTGAAAAGTGTCATTTTGCCAAGATTAGGAGTTGAAATGCAGATTCTATCAGACCCTGACTATTATTGAACCTTCCCTAAAATATTTATGACACCAAATGCATTTATAATCTTATTTAAAATTTCTCTCCTTGAGGTGTCACATCCAACTCTTCTTCATGGGCCAAAAGGTGGCCAAAATGTGATTTTTTGCATATAGGAGCCAAACAAAGGTTAGAGAATGATAATATGATAAAAATGACATAAAAATAACCTTTTTTAATGACCCTAGAGTATATTATACCTTTTAACAAGTTTTAATATACAAGACCTTGTACTTGATTATAGGACTAAATAAGTAAACATAAGACCAGAACTTAGACAAAGCTAAACAAGGACACATATGACCACATGGGACTCTTTAGGACCATTTTAGACCATGAAAAATCCATATGACCTCCCTATGAAAGTTTAAATTTAGAGGGGTTAACCTATTTTGAATTAGGGTCAAAATTTGGTCAACACTAATCTCCCCTCTATGGATTCCTTGTTCACATGTACTTAGTGAAATACTCACACATCATAGACATCTAGTTTCATATAATTATAAAACATTCATTGACACAGTCCAATGATACTCCACCTATTATAAAGAGGTGTATGTAATTGTGTAAACAATAAAGTAATAGAATCACTTCATCTTCAAAAATAAAATGGTTGCTCAATTTGACAATAAGTAACTTTAGTTTTTATCGATATAGAGCAAGATCCATAATATGTGCCACATGAAGTGGATGAATTAAATACAATAGTTACATTTAGTGATCAAACACAAGAATGAGAATGAGAATAAGGCAGTAGATTTCTTTAGTCAACTATCACTTTATGTTCTCATCATAGTGTTGCACGTGCTTGCAACCATAACTTTTTGACTAGGTATCTCTCTATTTAGTAGACACGGAATTTTTAGATGCTTAACTACTCTTATGTATAGTCTCAAGAGCTCTAAATGTTTGAAAATATTATCTACAAGTTTGGACATATGTGTTTCACTGATGGCACACCTCACTAAAGAATCATATGAGAGGCACACTACACCAAGATAACATGACACTTCAACATTACCAAGGCACTAGAAAAATGTAACAAAACTTATTTTGGTTGCACATACACACAAATGTTGACTACCAAATCAAGTCTTGCAGTTGCACTCCTTATTGTATCACCAACCTATGAACATGAAGCTAGGATTTTACACACTTTTATTGGTTCCTTCCAATCCATGGAAACCCATTAGCGTGGATGTCATGTTTGGGATATCTTTGACAAAAAACCATAATAATTTTATTTTTGTTGTAGTGTATAATTTTTATAAGATGGCCATCATGGTTACTTGTAATAAGAGCATCAAAATGCTAGAAACCCTCCTCTCTTTCTTTATCCATGTTTGGGTTCATTTTAGATTGCCAATATCTATTGTGTCTAACTGTGACTTGTGGTTCATCAGGCACTTTTTGAAATATTCATGATACAAGATGGATACATAGCTGAATCAGTCTACAACATTTCATCCCCAAGCAAGCAAGCAAGCAAAGAATAAAATAAAAAAATTCAACCACATGCTTGTCAATCTTCTATGCATGTACAATAGTGTGCATCCACATGTTTGGTATGATAACTTGCCATGCATTCATCATGCTTATAAAAAATATTTTCACATCTCTATGGGGTATAGTTATTTCCAAACATGTCTTGGGTTTCAACCAACATCATATGTAGACATATCATATTGTGCACCATATGGAATCTATTTATACACATAAGAACAAGTAATAGACAAGGCAAAAAATATTTTGTAACACATTCAAAACATTTACCAACACATTTAAAAGGCACTCTTACACCAAAAATTGAAGTATAGAGAGCATGATAACACAAATCACACACCTCATGATTTCAAGGTTAGCGATAAGGTCTGGTTGTTTCTACAAAAGGAATTATTAAATGTCAACACCATAATATCAAGCCTCTATGCTATGGTCCATACATAATTTTGTACACAATTGGAGACAACACTTTTATTTTTGACCTACCATAATAACTAGGTTTACATCCAATCTTCAACATAGAAATTTTGAAACCATACACCCTCCACTTGAGCTTTCAATAGTGTAAAATCCTTCATATTTGGGTCTTGAACAATTCAAATTGGTGCCAAAGGCTCGGATCAGATTATTGAAGTGGCCACCATGTGCACTCACAAAGACACCCAATAGTTGAACTCTAAGTGACTAAATCAAGGCAATACAATGATTAAGCTAACTGTTACAACCTTCAAAAAATTCAAGTTCATTTTCCTTAGGACCACATATCAAGCGCAGGGCCATACGACATAATATAGCCCATCTGTGCAAAAAAATGTTTGTGAAAGTCAGGATTAGATTGTAATTTGATTAATCATGCATATTTAATAAGAATGGGTATTAGGAGCATTTGGAGGTGTAATGACATGAGTGGGTCAACTTTTAATTCTAAATGTTGATAAAATGAACTTATACTTATTTTCAATTAGTTTACACTTGATATATTAAAAAGTATATTTAATTTTAATTAGTTTATAATTGATATATTAAAAACAATAATTATATGAATAATAACAAGATAATACGAATATAATTGGTTTAGTAAGTGTTTATATATTTTAAAAATGATCATATTATTAAGTAATTAATGTTTTTAGAAATATTTTTATATCTAATAAAATAATTATATGTATGGTAAAATAATTTTAATTCTTTTAAGAGCCCACAAAATAAAAATAAACCTATACCTACTTTTTTAAAAACCAATACCCACTTTTAATTAGTTTACAACATAGACATTAAAAACACTAGGATAAGTATTTATAAATTTAAAAAATAATTATATTATTAAATAATTAAGATTTTTAGAGAAATTTTTACATATAGTAAAATAGTGGTATGTATGGTAAAATAATTATATGTATTTTACATATTTTATAAAATATTTATAATCATATGAATAACTAGTATACATATCTTAGATAAATTATAAATATCATTCTCGAGGCACCTATTCCACTAACATAGATTTATCTAAAATATGTATGCTCGTCTTATCCCATATTAATAAGTATTATGAGTTCAAGTGAGTTAACAATATAATAAAATAGTTAATTCCACATTGGTAAGTATTATGAGACAAAGGTGACTCATGAAAGGGTGAGTTAACAATCTAATTAAATTGTTAATCCCACATTGATAGGTATTATGAGACAAAGGTGACACAAGGCCCAATATCAATGCAAATAATTATATTCAATATGCATAATAAATGTATAAATATTACAACTGATAACAATTACAGAAGGGTGCTTCATGTATGTGTGCAATTGGACTTCCAATGTGGTACAGACCTAAAGGATGCCAATTTTCATATTGTATGGCAAGAGGAACTTGACACATGGATGTTGAGTATGCATGTGTTTACACGTCAACATGAATACATGTGTGGCATGTGACTTGGTTTTGTGGTAACTCATAAAAGTACTGCTAGACAAGTGATGTGTTCATGCTGCAAGTAGATGTGTTACGTGTAGAGTTCAAGAGTGTGCATACAAAATTAAACTTCTATGTGGAAAGGAACAAAGTGTTATGGAAATTTGGTAAGGTTCCACCACCTTATGTGCAAACCATGAGGTATAACACACGAAAGTCAAGTTGATAAGTACACAAACACACACAAAAGTAGTGCATAGATCATTCACCATTTTTTGAGAAGCAATCTTCAATACCGTGTCCCTATATTATGTCGTATGGCCCTGCACTTGAAAAGTTCATTTTGATATTGATATAATTTATGCTAAATGTGTTGGCTCTTTGGACAAATGTAAGAGATTCTTCTAATAAAAGAAGATGATAAATAACTAAGTATATTTTTTTAAATATATACTTCTAAAGAATGTTTATAAGGAAATTTATGTTGAGGAGAGTTTAATATAGTTTGAAGGTGTTTGAAAATATCTAAATATACACAAATGGATAAATGTACTTGAGGGATAGAAAGATGAATAATTTGGATGCATGGGATAAGATCACACACATCCTATGTTTGAGAAAAATGGTGTTCTTACAAACAAAAAAAATTCAAGTAAATAGTTAATGTAAGTAAATAATTAGTATATAAATGAATCAGTGTAATATAGTAAGATGAAATGGAGGTCATGAGGCAATTAAGGTATAACTTACATTTCTTGGATAGGAAAATAAATCCTTAAGTTGAATTATAGGATGATTAATATGTAATAGTTAATGGGAATGGTTAATCTATTGAACATCATATGTGATATCATTTTGGCTCACGATGTGGCTTTTTTAAAATTTATATTCAAAATCATGTTTTGACTAAGACCTTAATATTGTACTATTATTTGATATTAAAGAAAGATTAATATTAATTTCATTAATTTGTTTGACATACATGTGAAACTAAAAAACCTTAATAATTTATTATTTTTAATATAAATTTCAAATTAATATCTATTTCAACATGTTATTTATCATACTTATGGAAATATGAACCCTTATATAATGAAAATTTAGCAACTGTTAGGTTCTAAACTAACTTAATATCTAAATAAAAACAATAAATTGTATTATTAATAGTCAGGGCACGATATGGTCATGACTCATATTAGAGGATCCTTTGAGACATAACATTACAAGACATAGTTAATGCACTCATTGGACACACAATATATCATTACAGATATTAAAACATGGTATTAGATAATTAGCAATGTTAGTTTTGAGCAACATTCAGTCTTATTCACCATTCTCTCACATCCACATGATCTCCATGGGTTTGATTCACTCTATTTTTTATCATTCACCTGCAATAATTATCCCAATTTATGCCGAACTAGTCAATTATTATAATCAAACATCTCTAGATCATCAGACTAATATTATTTATGCCAAATGGAAATGTCAAACTCAGATAGTGTCATCCTAATCTTAAAAATAAATCTTGTACCCACCAATGGTCATTTTTCAAATTTAATTAACTCTTATGGGTCATCCCATTCATCTAGCATGATAGTGTCATGAGAAATTACCAAAGAGTCACATATAAATACATAATAATTTTAATCCTATTATGTATCTAGCAAGCATCTCTCAAACATACTCAAAACACTTACACATTCAAAGGCATGATTATATTCTTCCCAATTTACCAATCAATCATAAGGAAAAGGCCTTAGCCAAGTCTAAGGCACTTCAAATCCAAGTAAAAAATGTTATTTTCCAATTATCAAAAGCTAGATTATAGGTTACATACATTCAATGAGAACTATTACACACATTCACCTAATGGGGAGAACTGCATATTATTTGACTTACCTCTTTAGAGTATTAGATATGTAAACAACAATCAACTATTTAATGGGGAGTGATTGGTGTCAACTCAACCCACCTTTCTTTCCCTTTTTTAGGTATTAAACTAGTGTCAACATTGGACCTAGAATTTCAAGTGAAGGAGACAAATTCATGGGTATTATGCACATATTTAAATCTCAATATTGAACACACATACATAATATAACTATTCATGGTGACTTATACTAGAACATAATAGTGAGATATTTAGAGATAGAACTATCAAAATTAGAACAAGGTGACAAATGATAGTGACTATAGGTTAATGGTTGTGACCAAGGGAGCTCAAAACTATAGTTCTTGATATAAGTAACTCATATTCAAGCTTCCTACTTGCATTAACATATATACATAATCTCAATAATATACAAAATAGAAGAACACTAAGTATCTAATCCTCTTTAGTACTTTCCATATTTAGCAAGTACAATTTTCAAATCAGCTTTAGCATTTTACATTTAGAAATATGCTTAATTGTTATGCATAATAATATGAATAATACACAGTTTATATCTTATTAGGGTTATAACTAATCCAAAATAAGGTAAAACATATTGGTGAACAAGTATATTGCTTGAACATTTTCAAACCATAGGTTTCCCTTACAGTTCCATCTTTCTTTCTAAGGTATCAAATTTCTATAAATAATTCTGATTTTCTAGCCTAATTTTATATTTTTCTCTATACATAAATTACACATGGCTATAATCAGTTAACATAGTTTCTATTTTTTTTACTCAAACTATGATTGTAATCATTATATGTTTTTTTCATTAATATGTAAAATATGTAACAACTGTGTAATGTCATAGATCAAATCAATGTATAATAATGGGGATAAATTTAAATATACAAAAAAAATTAGTGTTAATTCATAATCTACAACATGTTTAAACATTCAATATTAATTAATTTTGATCACTAATATATGTCAAAGATCATACATGAATAATTTGTTTTCCTCCCCCTAGACTCCAAGATATAAATATCTACCGTCCCAATCCCATTTTGTCCATTGGGCTTATATTAGATTATGTGGTCCACAATGTTACAACACAAAGGGGTAGTGTGACCCATATTATAATATAATATATGGGACATTAACATGTTCCTTCTCATCCCCGCTTTACCTCCCACAAAGATAACCAATCAAACTAGTATGTGATATCATTGATCAACTAAAAAATAACCAAGCTAATGTTTCTATGTTATGATTATTCTAGAAGATGCCTATTTACAAATATATTCTTTATGCGGCATTATGTGGCATAATTTTACCAAGTGATATAGAACAACCTTATGTTTTTCCTATTATTAACACATTATGATGGAAAAAAAAAATTATTTATTTTCAAAAATAAGACTTACCCCCAAAAACATATTATAGATCAAAACCTCCCATTGTATATTCAAGTGCATATACAAAATAAGGTCATCAAATGAGCCTTGGTGGATAATATACCAAGACTAAAAAAATTTAATATCTCTTTCCTTAATATAATTGGTATAAAATCAAATGACCTTACTTATTCAGATATGGACATTTGAAGATTCAAAAACATTCCATGGACAGTACTAGGACAAACTACATTGAATATAAATATGGGTCATAGAATAATTCCTATAGTTCTCTAGGTTATGACTAATGATTTTAAATATAATAATCTATTAGGAATACCATGGATTCATGATATCACTGCAATACCTTGTACTTTACATGCATGTCTAAATTTTAGTTATCAAGCGTACATATACACATATCATTTTGGATCAAGAGCCTTTCAAGTATTGTGCAATGACCCAAACCTTGGATAATTACATGCCTCATATGTAAAACTTCCCTCAATAGCATGTACATACTAATTGATATATTGAAATACCAACATCAGTATTTATTTCAGTTACTCTATCAACATCAATAGAATCAAATCAATATGGTTTTGGCCTCAATATATACAAAATATGAGATACACAAGACAAGGATTGAGGAAACATACAAAGGCATCATTGAGCCCATATTAATGTCTACACATAAACGACAATAAGGTCTTGAATGCATATTATATTCAACAACTATGAAGGACAACACAACTAAAAAATCTCCTATCTATAAGCATTCATTTAAAGGAAAACTAGATCCCACCTGAGAAGCTCATCATGTATCAAAATTACAGCTAGTATACCTTAATCTCATTGATAATAAAGTTTCATTATAAATTTTAACATTAGATGAATTATATAATGAAGATTCTCTCTTAGATACGTAGAGGCATACGAGGATCTCCATCCATTCTATCATAAGAATAGGTTCCCTCATATAATGAATACACATGCGTATTATGGAAAGATCAAAGATCCTAATATTTGTGTCTAGATAGATTCCCAAGATAACATTCCCACTACACCATATGTATAAGATATATCAACTTTAATCAATAAGCAAACAATTGTATTCCATTATGGAATAGATAAAGATCCAAGATTAGTAATTTTAGTAGCCATGTCAGAATATGACAAAGGAAAAATATTTTAGACAAGTCTTACAAGAGTAACTAGAGTTATTTTCTTGGGCCTAGTTAGATATGTTAGTAATTTATTGATCCCATGATTGTGATTCACAACATAGTATTGTATCTAGATGTACAAACAATAAAATAAAAATCATAAAAAAATATACAAAAGTAGCTTCACTAATTAAAGATGAAATTTAGAGACTATTAGATGCATCATTTATTTAATGCTTTGACTATCCTAACTGGTTTGTTTATATAGTCCTAGTTATAAACCATGATGGACAAATTCAATGTTGTATGGATTACCAAGATTTAAATAAAGCTTGCCTCAAAAATGACTTCCCATTACCAAATATTGACATGATTTTAGATTATATAGCTGGATATGAGATGCTATCATTTATGGATACATTTTCTAGATACAATCAAATAAATATTAGTCTTATAGACCAAGAAAAAACATCATTTACTTCACCATCAGGAACTTTTTTTATTTTATCATGTCCTTTGGATTAAAAAATGTAGGGGCCACTTATAAGAGAGATATGACACATATCTTCCGTGATTAATACATGAAATGGTGAAATATTATGTCTATGACTTACTTGAAAAATATAGACAATGGCAAAATCACGCTATAAATTATAATAAATATTCAAATGTCTATAAAAGTATAATGTGGCTTGAATCCAAAAAAATGTGTCTTTGGGATATCCTCCATAAAATTATTGGGTTATATCATATCTTAGAGAGGCATAAAATTTGACCCAAATAAGGTAAAATATAATATAGATATGTCACCACTAAGAGGATTATAACAATTACAATGTCTACAAGGAAGGATTCAATCTATTAAGTATTTTGTGGTTTAGTTAGTAGACAAGATGCAAAATTTTACATGATTACTAAATAAATACACCAATTTTAAATGGCATGAGGATATCAAAAATAAATTCAATGCAATAAAATAATATCTCCTAAATCCATCGATTCACATGCCTCTAACATTGTATAAGCCTTTGTTATTATAAATTTATGCTATAGATCATGCCTTTGGAGCTTTATTTTCACAATATGATGATGATCATAAATAATGTGTTGTCTATTAATTTATTCGTACACTAGTGCATTATGATAAAAACTACAAAGTTATTAAAAATAATTTTATCACTTATTTTCGTATCACAAAAACTTTAACACTATATGCCTAACAATCAGACATAGGTTATCAAAAAAGTGGATCCACTAAAATATATCATGTCAAAATAAAATTTATTAGGACATATATCAAAATTGGTAATGTTGCTCATGGAGTTCGTTCTTAAATTTATATCTCAAAAATTGGTAAAAGAACATGCCATTGTAGATCAATTATTTATAGCTCCATTAGTGGACATATTACTAATTAGCGATGATATTTGTGACAATTTTACTTTATATAATATTGATGACTATACTTGGACCATGTACTTCAATGGATCCAAGTACATCATAGGTGTTAGATCTAGTATATTTTTCTTTACTTATTAGGGCTAGCTTATGCCATTCACATATCACTTGGAATTTTCATATACAAAAAAATAACATAATATGAGGCACTGATACTTAAATTGGGTACTATGTGCATTTTGAAAATCAAATATATTTAAGTATATGGGGATTTCCAACTTGTGGTTAATCAAGTTTTATATATTCATCAAATGATATAGTCAAATTTAACCACATAAAAGGAAATGGTAAAATTATTGAAAAGACGCTTTCATATTTTTCAATAAAAAGCATACCCTGTAAATAAAATTGACGTGCATATCCCATGGCTAGTGTAAATTCTATGAGGCCTATTGACATCACTAATTATCATGCCATTTTTAATATATGATAGTTATGATGTGTATCAATTATTACAAGAGATGTATAAGCTTTAGAGTTACTTATAGTTACTCACTGTGTAATTAATTTATAATGGTATAGTGACAATTTAATTTATTATACAAGATTATATCCCAAAAAATTATACAAGAAATGATAAATTCAAGTTAAAACATGAATAAATGCTTTGGGTTCTAATTGGGGGATATTTTTTCAAATGATCACTCGATGCACAACTGCTTTAATGCCTTAGGTGTGAGGAGACTAAGATAGCTTTACTAGAGGCACATGATAGTGAATATTGATGTCATTTTCTAATATCTTGATACAAGGTTACTATTGTCCCACAATGGAACAATAATTTTAAGAACATGCAAAATACATCCACAATGTCAGAAATAAAGTAATCTAAATCATGCAACATCACAAGAATTAAAACCTATTGTGTCACCATGGCTTTTTTATCTTTGGGGATTTAACTTGATTGGAAAAATAAGTTTGGCATCATCATATAATCACAAGTTCATTATTACAACTACAAAATATTTTACAAAATTAATGGAGGTCATACCACTACAAATGAAGACATATGTAAATTTTAAATGACAAACATCATCTCACAATTTGGACTACCATCAACCATTGTCATAGATATTGGATCATCACTCAAAAATAAAATAGTTAAGATATATTATGCTAAGTGTAATATTTGTCACACTTTTTCCACCCCTTATTATTCACAAGGAGATGGGAAAGCAAAAGCAAACAATAAAACAATTACCAAAATATTAAGCAAATCAATTCATAAACATGGTGAAGATTGGCATAATCATATTATATATGCACTATAGGCATATCACATTATTTTTCACACACCTATGAAGGATACATATTATTTTCTCATTTATGTAACAAAATAAATATTGCCTTTAGAGTTATAAATTTCATCTTTGCATCTTTCCTTAAAAAATATTAAGATTAATGAGTATCATAAAAAATGATTACATCTGTTAAAAATGTTGGGTAAAATATATATAGAAGTTATTAAACATCTCAAGGTTTATCAAGATCATATACAGAGAGAATATGATTAAAAAAGGTTTGAAATTATGAGTTTAAAGTGGGTAACTTAGTATTAAAACATAATGAGAAAAACCCTAATGCAAAAAAGGAGAACAAAGGTAAATTTAAACCAAATTGGTTGGGGCCATTCATGGTTACAAATAAATTGGGTACATGAGCCTACAATTTGGCTACACTTGAAGGGAAACCAATAAGAAACTAGTGAGGAACCCTATAAACATCTTTTACCTACATCAATATTATACATAAGTGTATTAATTTAAATATACAAACATAAAAACATTCAAATATTTAAAAGATGAAAAATTAAGACCTAAGCATGACATGATTACTTGTTTACATTATTTTCATATTTTATTTATCACATGTTTGGTAGATTAAATATATTTTTCTCATATGCACATGCATTTCACAGTATACATGAGTGGAATGCAAGACATGCAAATACCCATGATACACTGATACATAGATGTTGGAAATTCCTATATTTAGGGGCCATGCCAATGTTGGGGGCATCTTATTCCACATGTTATATATTTATATAATGTTTATAATTACAATTTTGATCTATACTAATTACTTACACATGTTTTTATTCTTCATATAATTTTATATAGTGTTACAAGGGTATTTTACCTTACTATGTTGTGACATTGCCATATATTTATAGTATAGACTAGTGTGACTTATTCTATGCTTCATTGACACTATTTCTATTTCATGATAGGCTCATCATTGTTTGTATATTGTGTGTGGACCCTTTTCATTATTTATTAAAACTTATTTATGTCCCTTGTTTGTGTCCCCATTGACCTTGTTTTTTACATCTTTATGTCCCTTTTTTTCACCCCTTGGCCTTTTTTGTTGTGACATATTTATGTCCCTTATTTTTTGCCCCTTTTTTTATGTCCATTGTACATGGCCCTTGACCTTATGTGTGACTTTTAAAACTACTGCATGTGTTTCTACTATGTGTGTCATCACCATAACGTTGTATATTGAGCTTGTTAAGATTATTATGTTTGATCATTTTTTAATTTTTTTATCCATATATCATGCACCACCCAATTTTTGATTGGTTCCATGACACATAACATACACCTTTTAGTACACATTATTATTCACTATATTTATCAATGATGGTTACTATTGCTTGCCTAATTGTTATATCTATCTTGACATGATACATGTATGTCTTGCATTACATATGTTTCATAAATGACTCATTAAAAAATATATTACTATGATGACATATTTTTCACATATTGACATGATCGTACACGATTACATCTTTATACATAACAAGATATGATTAACTCTTTCTTTTGAGATGAGTGACATGTAGGCTACATCCCTCACCTCAAAAGGAGTGTATATTAGTGGGGTTTTCATAGATATTTAAGCCTCTATAAGAAAAATAAAAACATATTATAAGACATAATTAAAGATTTAAAGAATTCATTGTGGTTCATATATTAGATCAGGATAGATAGTTATATATTTCATACACATTCTGGCCTATACACTTGCATATGTATTCAATTTACAAGAACATGAGTACAAATGCAGATACATGTGAGCTAATATGCCATGTAGGTGAAAAAAAAATTTATAAGTATAAAATTTATGTGTTTAGATATTCACTTATTTAGCTATACTTGGGTTCAAGGCACATACACTAATTTCTTAGAATCATGAGATATAGGTTCCTAGATTTAGCACATATGAATCTTATATATTCATAACATTATATATCATGTTTGTACTAATGATATCAAAATTTGGGCATGACCACAAGTCATGATATAAATATTATAGTTATTAGTTGGCATTGGTTCATTAGGCATGAATAATTTTCATATAAATACACACTATTATAGTTATGTACTTGTAAACATATTTGATGGTATATATAAATGAGCAACCTTGAATCTGTAAGTCCATCTGCAATGGTTAATTAATAACTTTTTGAGGAAATGTATTTGAATTTATATGACACTCAATGGCCTTGTAATTACTCATAGTGAGCCCAATATGTGGCTCCCACATTTAATCTTTGGGTTACAAGATCATTTCAAGACTAGTTACATGAGTTACTATGGTTGAGGTTCAATGACTCTCAACAACCTTGTCACTACTCCCTATTCATAAGGGTAAATGGAAATTATCTTCAAAACCCATGAAATTACCTTAGATATTGAAAAATGGGGCATAATGACCCTATTTATCCAAATACTTCATCAAGGAAGCACAATTATTTAATGCTTCAACAGGGAAGCATCATCTCCAACATTTTACATGCAATGCGGTTTGCCCACTTATAGTTTTACTCCTTACTTGCTCTTAAGTTTAAAACTTATTCAATTATATTTTATATTTCAGATTCTATTTCATAGATATTGATCACTACATATTCATTGCATATTTTTTGGAGAAAGCTACACATTTGGATTTTTTTCCTAAAGACAAAGTGTGTTATACACACTTAAGTACATATATTTATCATGTTACTCTAGTATTTGTATTTCATTTTAATACTAGAATAAAAATGGGGATATTTGTAAATACTAAAATGTATATTATATACTTGGAAAAGTCAGTTATGGCATACCTTTAGCCTAAATGACTAGTACATATATATGTATATTATTCTACATTCTCTCACATCCACATGCTCTCGATGGGTCCAATCCACTCTAGTTGCTATCAATCACATGTAGGAGTTCCCCCAATTTATGCCAAACTAATCAATTATCTTACTTAGACATCTCTAAATCATCAAATTAGTACTTTTGTCCCCATATAATAATTTTAAATTTAGATGGTACCTTCCATCTAGTACTATCCAAATTTGATGGTTTTGTCTTACACCTAAAAATGTCACTTTTCAAATTTAATTCACTCTTATGGTTCAACCAATCCATCTATCAAGTTGGTGGCATGAGAAATTACCCAAAGAGTTTCATATAAATACATAATATGTATAATCCTATTATCCATCTATAAATCATCTATCAAACATACTCAAACACTTGCACATTTAAAGGCACTACCCTATTCTTATAAATTCATCAATTAGTCACAAGGAGAAAGTTTTAGCCAATACTAAAGCATCTCAATCCCAAGTCAAAGGTATAATTTACTAGGTATTGAAAGCTATATTATAGGTTGCATACATTTAAGGAGTGTTATTCCACACATTAACCTAATAGTGAGAACTAAATGTAGTTTGACTTCCATCCTCACAGTATTAAATGTGTAGGAAATGCACACCATTCAATAGGGAGTGGTTGAGGTTAGTACTACCCACCTTTCTTCCCCTTTAGCAGGCTTAAAACTAGCTTCAACATTGGACCTAGGGTTTCAAGGGAAAGATAAATAATTCTAGGTATTACATGCATAGTTAGACTTCATGATCACACACAGAGACATAATATAATTAATTGTAGTTGTGTGTACTATAATATAAAATCAAGATTTGAAGAGGTAGAACTTTCAAACTTGAAACACAATGATAGATGGTAGTGACCAAAGGCTAACGGAAGGGACCAGGTGAACCCATGAATATATCTCCTTATAAGAATGAATCATAGTCCAATTTATTTCTTACCTTGCCACCATTACATAGTCTCAATCCCACATAAAACAAAATAATGTTAAGTATGTAATCCTCTATAGTAATTTCCATATTTATAAAGTAAAATTTTCAAATCACTCTAGTAATTTACATTTAGATTTATGATTAATTATTATACATAATAATATTAATAATATATATAGTTTCTATATTATTAGTGTTAACATAAAGCCAAAATAATTTGAAAGAAGAACACATCAATGATTACACATTGTAATATTAACAAATATAAAGCATAATCAATCAATGTTATCATCCAATATATAAAATCTCAATATCTATAGGAAATAACACTTCATAAAGTATAAACAAGAGTAATTCATAGTTTACTATGATCAATAAACCCATGTATAAATATATAACCTGATAAGTGTGCAAAGATGATTCCATTTTATGCATGCCCCCAATGTAGAAAGATATCTGATGGGTGTAAATAAAATCATGCATATTTATGTCCATGTATCATATCTAACCTATATGTCATGTATCCCATTCATGTATACCATTAAAATCATGTACATATAAAATGGATATGTAATTCACCATGTATGTGATAGATAACATCAATCAAATGTATACTAGCAAAGAATTTCATGCATATGTCCTGGTTTTCTATTTTTTGAATTTTTATTTTTTTTATTTTTTTAAGTTTATATTTTATTTAAACATGTCCATAATAACCTATAATTAAATCAATGAGATGCTCATGTATAGTTCCTAGATTAATCAGTGCTAATGTCACACATTGTGGATGAGAAGTAACTTATGTATAATTATATGAATCGTAGAAATGATAGTGTGTTATAAAATATACAACATTATATTCAAATTAAACATGATCATATAAATTATACATTGCTATAGTATCCATAGTAACCTTTTTACTTCATTTCATATCAAATTAATGTGTCTACATTCATTGTGGAGCACACACAAAATATTTATATAGAACTATCTTGGGATGTAATGGAATAGGTCACATCTGTTGAACTCAAATATATCACTAATGTAATATATGTTTTAGAATTAAAATTCAAGGAAGATAAATTTCATATATTTGGTTTTATTTCATAGGATGAACCTATGTAAGTTGTATAATACATTTTTTGGGAAGTGACTAATTAAATGTTTCCAATTTAATGAGGTACTCATATGGAATACATGTAACTATTACCACTCAAATGTTATAGATATACTTTAAGCATATATGTATTGAGAATGGGATTTAATTAATCTTATATATATATATGGGCATCCTAATGTCATACTAAATGTATCAGTGTTGGTAAAATCTAAGAACTATGTATATATAGTTATGGGCTAGTTCTATAGTTTACGAGGATTTTATCTTTTTTTCTGTTGAATCCTTTTAGCATAGTAGTTTTACCAACCTAATATTTATGTGTGTATCAAATACTAGTGAGTAATTTCATACTAAATATATTTTAACTTGACATATTATCGACCATAACAGTGTGTATAGGATATGAGTCAATGAAAGCACGTATGAACAAAGACGCATTAGTAGAATCATCAATAATAATCTCATGTTCATCAGGTATGATTGTGTGTCATTATACTTGTACATTTTTAAGTGTACCAATAATGTCATTTATAGGATGATCCACCTCAATTATTGAGGTATAAGAATTCAAAATAGGATGCACAATTTAAGTCTTACATACCTTAGGATTAGCCTTGGTTTCATTATGCTCCATTTGTAAGAAAGCTATTAGAAAATATTTTAAGTTTGGAATTAGGTTGTGCAAGATAATAATTAATAGGTGTATCAACATAATTTATATTAATAGTATTGTTCTCAATTAAATCAAATGATAACATCTATTAGAATAATGTCCTACACATCTATGCCAATCAAAACATGCATTAATATCGACCCCTTAGGTTGTGCCTTAGTCATATCAACATCCATTAGTGGATGGAGGGATATGATATTATACTTGAGTATGTTTTGTAACACCTTATGAGGATGTATTGATAATCATGTAAATTGCATCCTTTAAGGAGTCAAAAGGACAAGCCTATTAGTAGGTAGTGAAACCACATTAATAAAAAAATTTAGCCTCATTATTAGTATAATTAACCCTTTATTTCGATGTCATTTTGCTTTGAAACTTGGCATTATAAGATGTCAAAGGATAGTCCCATACTTTAGCTTGTTCATGGCAATGAACTTAACCTCATAGTCTTTAATTTTATAACACATGTCATCAAAAGATTGGAAGTGTTTGAACATAATATGCTCATAGATAAGTGAAATTAATATTTTATTAAACCTGTATTGGAATTTGTTATCAAATATATTTTTTTCATTTTTGAGAGTAAATTATTATAAATAAGCATGTAGTCACTATTGGGCTCATTAGGTCCTTTCATGATTTTTACAATTTAAACATAGGATACTTTTTCACTAATATAGATAGAAAAATTAGCTAATAATTGGTTAACCAAATGATTGAAAACATATAATGATTATAAATGAAGGTCATAAAATCATCATGAGGCATAATTCTTAAGGCCCTTAGGAAAATTCATTGTTAGTAACTTATCATTAGAGGAATAATCTAAGCATGCTACTTGGAAATCTCTAAGATGTTGTTTAGGATCACCTTTACCCTCATATGTTGTAATCTTAAGTGAAAATAATATTATAGGCAAAGGATGAGTGTAAATATATGGGGCCAAAGGGTTTTGTAATAGTTATTGAGAATTTTTTGGATGACCTACTCTATAAGATCCTTGTTCTAGTTGGGAAACCTTGGATTGAAGATCGAGAAGAGTTTGTATAAGCTCCTGATGAGTAGGCATAAGAAAGTGATTTTAAATAGGTGTTGTCACATGAGTAGTAAGTATAGGAGGCACAAAATTATGTTGTGTAGGATAACCATATAAGTTTTAGGACTAAATTTTCTTCCCCCACACTAGGTGTAGGTAACACCTGTGTAGCCATATGTGTAGTAGACACATGCATAATAAAAGTAGTAATAATGGTCTAAACACATAATTTAAAATTTATACCTATAAAATGTGGATTAGTATCATTAAATATTTTAGCATGTTCCTTAGATATGGCACCCTGATTTTTATTATTGACCTCTAGGATAATGTTCAATATTTTATCTAAGTCATAAGTTTTCATACTAATTTGATTTAAAAAAATTAAAGTGCTTCTATTTGTGTAGGATATACATAATTAAGCTCATATGGATGTATTATACCATGTTATAAAAAATTATATCCATTACCATATTCATAATAATTTTTAAGATCTGGAATATCATTGATTGCATGTTTCTCTACATCTATGTGTTCTTTATCACCATTTGTATCAACATAATAAGGAATGTTTATTTTATCAATTTTATACATTTTATATTGAACATAAACATGTAGTTTGATAAAATGAATTAGATCATGATCAATTTCAACACCACTTAACCTATCACTTTACCTTATAGGTATAATAGACATATCCTTATTACATAGCATAGAATATTTTCATGAAAACATCAAGAAACTTAGGAATAAATGCATAGATTATTGTTGTTTAAGGGAAACAAATAAATCATATATAGAAGCCAAACCCTAACAAAGGATAAATTTTAAACACTAAAAAATTATGAAACCTTAAGGTATAATAAACCTAAGGTTTTCTAATCTCAATTCAATGATCATGTTCACCAAATTATTTTACTTATTTTGTAATCAATGTGATCTAATTAAAGTAAAATTATGAATATTTAAATTATATAAAATAGATAAATAATCATACAAATATCAATGTAAAATTTGAGATTTATATTGCACTTATAAAATTATAAATTGACAAAGAAAGATGGGCAAGAGTCATTTATCTTGTTACGATATTTTTTGTATACTATTTTCATCACTATCCTTGCAAATGCTTTGTATATATATTGTAACCAAAATAGGAGCTCAAACCCTACTTGAACACTATTAGCAAAACTCAAAGCACTATGACAATTGATATTGTATAGACCCTACTAGTATAGCTCCTATTGATTAGATGCAAGTCTAAGATGCCTTAGACTACTACAACTACAGCTATGGATGCTTCCTATGTGTGCAATCACCTTCATTCCTATGCATTGATCCCTATTTTCCTTATCTATAATTTTAAACCTTAATCACACATTAAACCAATATATGACCTCAAAAAATGGGTGAGTATGTTAGGTTGGACAACCAAGCCAATCCTTATTAAGTGAATGAGCATTGCCTACATTCCAATACATGAATATTGTTCAAACCACACATTCTTCTTTGACCTAGGTACATGTGTGAAACATTGTGATCAATCTATAATGAAATGATTTTTTTTATATTTCAACACTTGGGACCATGAAAATTTGACCGATGTGCATATATTCAGAATTTGCTCTAAGGTTGATCCTTTGAGTGGTTTTCATATGCGTAGGCCTTTGTTATAATTTATCAAGAGAGTAGTAATTAATTTATAAATTTGATTGTCAAGTGGTAACCAAGTGACCAAGTCAAAATTGTACAAAGATGCCTTAAGTATAAGCATACCCAAAATGTATAAGCATACCCAAAATGTATAAAGGTTTCACATGGGTGTAAATAATGTCACACATATGTATGCCCATGTATCATATGCAAAATGTATGTCCTGCATCCCACTCATGTATACTATAAATATCATGTACATAGAAAATGGATATGTAATCATCCATGTAAATGATGAGTAAAATAAATCAACTATGTTTACTAGCAAAAAATATCATGCATATGTCTTGGTTTTGTATTTTTTGAATATTTAAATCTAAGATCCTCAGATCTCATCATGGAATGTCTAATTGTATAACTTGGATCTCTTAACAAAGTGTTTATGTCCAGTTATAGAATCATACCAAATTTTCACATGTCACCATGTTTAGGTTTGAATGTCATTTCATTAAGCAATGCAACTCCACTTCTTCTTGAATGTTTTACTTTTTTTGTTCATCCTTTCTATTTTTTGAACTTTGATTTTATTATTTTCAAACTTGAATGTAGCACACTTATTTTGATCATCAACATTGTCTTGCATTTTTTGTAACCACTATTTTCCAAGTGTATCATGAAATTCTTCCATGGTGTTAATAACAAATATTAATGATGTATCCACAACCTTTGGCCCTCAAGCAATTGGTAAAATATAATATGGCATATTAACCTTTCACAATAGAAAGTGTGTTGTAGCTCATTTATTGTATGGCCTAAATTTTTTATAAATTGAATGTGGCATGTATTGGCCCCTTATTTTATATAAATTTTAGCTTCTTGCCAATAGTCATAATCTATGTTCATACTTGAATAGTTAATGGGTTTGTTCATGGATGCTTGCACACTTTATGTGATCTTTTCCTTTATTAGATCTTTTTGAAAGTTTTAACTAGTGTATCCATCGTATGTACCTTGGCATGTACTTTTATTATTGTAATAATATATTGATCCTTAAAAATTTTAATCCTTTTTTGTAACACATCACAATAACTACAATATGATTTCCATTCTTGATTTTATAAATGAGCCATCAACATATACTAATGGAATGTAAAATGATCAAATTCTTATCAAGTAACATTTGTAATCGAGTACTTGGTTTTTTAAATATTAGCTACTTGTAATGTTATATCATGGTACATGGAAAGTCTTGTTTCTATGAGCTTTATATTATTAACTTAACTTTATATATATATTGGATATTCATCAATTATATATTATGTGATGTGTATTGCTTCCATTTTACAAATTAGTGTCTCAATCAAGCACCTATTTTGATATGTTCTTATCATGAATTGATATTTCAGCAAAACATTTAAATTTATAATCATGTTTTCCCTAAAATTTGGATCATGATATATTTGGTGATGTACCATATAAAACTTTATTTTTACTTGCTTGCTTTATATATTTTCCTACAAATATGTGTTTACATCATTTATACCCTCATGGTTACATGGAAGGGATACCTTCCCTTTATTTACCTTGGTTTGTGCATAAATGAGACCTTTCAATTTATCAATGGTTCCATGTTTGAATTATCTCAATACTCCCTTGGTCCTATAGGTGTAAAGTTTTAATGAGATAGATAGTCATCTATTTTTTTAGGGATACCATTATCATCATCATCATCATCATCATCATCATCATCATCATCACTATTGTACTCAATAATCATTAAGTATAGATCTTCGGTACTAATCAACAAGAAATCTCTAGTATTTATTCTTTTTTTGTGTCACATGTACATGTTAATTCTTTTACCATGTCTTGCTTAGTTGGTATGCTTGGGGGTGAATTATTTTCATTAAATTTGATATTTTTCCTACCTCATACATGTGCATTTATTCTATCAATATCAATTGTAATTGAGATATTATGAAGGATTGAGGAGCACATTATTATGGTATAAATCCTTCATTTGATTCAATGATTTTAAAATTTTTGAAACATTTATTATCCATATGACATGTATTCAAAGATACTTCATGTAAAAAATTTAAGCATCAATGTAAGGTTTATGGGACTACATCCATACATGGATCCAAGGTCTACCTAGTGGTAGACTATAAAGTAAATGATTTGGCATCACCTATAATATAGTATTTTTCATTTTAAGCCCTATTGTTACATTCAATGTAATTTTTTCTAGAACTTGGTGAGGTATATTATAAAAAACTCTAATGTTATTGTGTAACATATGAATAGAGCCTATATCAATACGAAGTTTTTGAAGAAACATGATGTTTCAAATGTTCAAACTTGATCCATTATTTATAAGCACCTGCTTAACCCCCTTATTTTTATTTATAGTTTGTTGAATAGGAAAATATTATTTCTCCAAATAAATTATATCTTCACTATCCTTTCATGTATTAACAATGGATGCAAAATAAATTGGTTCTACATTGTTTGGTAAGGTTGCATCATAGAGTGCTATATAAATAATGTCTTTATAGAAAGTGTATATTTCAAGAGAAACTTTAACATAGATATATTTTTTTGGAGTATCCTCAAGTTGATAAATGACATCATATCTATAAGTTCACTAGTAGGTGATTTAGGTACTGCGGAAGATTAGGAGTAATACTTTGATTACCTTTGATTTGCACTATAATATATTGTATCATCCCTCTTTATGTTGTGACAACATTGAACTCCATGTATAATATAATTCCAGGGCAAAAAGTATGGGAGGGATTAGATATGTCTACCATATATTCTTGAGGGAGGAAGAATGAAAGGACTCATGTATGTCTTTTCCCTATGACTAGTAACCATAAGCATATTAGACTCAACATTCGTGCAATATGTGTCACTAAGGGGAGTTGTGATTTTCTCATGTGTAATATCATCCTTACTCTTATTGCATTTGAGTCCAACCAATTTCATTGCATTAAATATAAATACATCATAAATTAGCATTATCTTGATACATAATCACAAAAACATGAACATAGGTAATGCTTAGTCATTTAGTGGTAATGTGCATAGACCATTGAGCACAATACAACATTTAATCATGTATCATGGGGGTGGGATATATATTCATATTTTAACCTTCTAAAAATTTTATAGGGTAAATGGGAATTACTTTAGATTGAAATTTAATTTTTGGTAACATAATTTAACAAACCATTCAATTATAGATGCACGAGCTACACCTTTGTTGACTTCCAACTAACATATAAATATACAACATAATATATGTAAAAATATGATCGTTAAATCAACCTCAGTTACTACATATAGCCATATACAAAGAGTTTAACCCATAGCTTATACTTATCCCATCTAGTCGTCCACTAAGACACTATGTTATAAAATGCATCAATATAGATACACTATGGGATTTGTAATAAAATTAATGTGGGATAGTTTCCATGTAGTTGACCACACCATAAACATACTAATTGTACCAAAATGTGACTTGAGAATCATCTTTAATACTTCAAAATCATTGATCTTGGTTAAGTACTCAAGCTACTTAGTCTTAACTATGATAAATTCAAGGTTAAATAAGGAATTAGCACAGGTGATCAAGGGGTAATATATATATAGACAAGGTTGAACTACCAAAAGCATTAAGTATCTCCATTTTAATAAATCCATTATTTCTTATCATTAATTTGACTCAATCCTTGATGACAGTGATTTATAATATGATCATTACTTGTATTCAAAACCCAACCAAGCATGATAAAATTATGAAAATAAATCCATGTTTTTTATGGATGGGATGTAAATTTGATGATTGCATGGTTGTATTTATGTAAAATATGATCAATTTGCTTCAAGGGATTGTTTAGGTAGACCTTTAAAAAGTATAAAATATTATAATATATATAGATTTCCTATGTTGGTTTAATTTGGAAACTTTGAATTATATTGATATTAATTTAAGATTAATATAGAATAGATAATCATCATCAAAGAAACTCATAAGAGAGAGGGTAGACTTGTCAATTTTATAACATTTACCATGCCCAAGAGTTTGGTGATTGTTCATTTGAAAGATTTAATATTATGGGTTTTATGAAATGAAATATTTATTTCAATTCTAAATAAGTAAAAGTATTCTCTCAAGGTTGGCGATGTCAGAGGTGAAGGAAGAGATGGTGGAGGAGCAGCTCGGTAGGTAGGGGCATTCATGATCAAAGGGAAATGGGTTGTAGTTAGGGCAAACATCAAGTTCTAGATCCAAAGACTACACGTAGAAGAAAGGAGATGGTGACGAGCAATTTAATGAAAAGGTAGGAGATAGAGCTGAGGGTGATAAGAAAGAAGATGTTGGGTTTAGGGCTTCTTAGATGGAGCATGGGTCAAAAACCAAGCATGGTTTGTCCTTTCTAGATTTTGAAAGTAGGGTTTGATCTTCCTGAGTTTGGGTTAGGGTAAATACAATGGGATGATTATTTTGACTTGGGTAAAGGAGTTACCGATATGGAGGAGAGAGAAAATGGAAAAGGCAAGACTAGGGTTTTAAAGGCTTTAATTTTTTCATCCTATATTAATATTTCTAATCCTTTTCACACTTGAAAAAAAAATTAAAGAAAACATCCTCAAGGCTAATCTAGGTTCTGACCCTGTTTTGGTTCCAAGAAGCACAGTTTCTTTAAAAATTTCCCCAAAGAAGGAAATAGTCATCGAGGAAGTTTTGAAGGAGGTGCCACAAGTAGATTGTCCCCAATTTTTATATCCAAAAATAGTTCATCTTGGTTATGTTCCCTTAATTTTTTCTCATTCCTCCCTTATCCTTTATTTGTCAGATTCAAAGCTGTCAAAGGTTGTTTGGATAATGGTAAAATTTCATTGATTGGAAGATGTGTTATGAAAAGGCCATTGTGGGAAGTGATTTAAAAATGGGCACTGTGATCTTGGCCATCATTGAAACCTATTTTAATTTCTTTGTTGTCTAATGGTTTCTTTTTGCTTTAATTTCAATTGGTAGAAGATAGAGATTTTATTTGGTCAAATGGCATGTGGTTCATTGGTAATCAGGGGGTGTTTTGTGTCTTTGGACTCTATTCTTTGATCTAGATTCATTGATTATTTCACAAGCTCTAGTTTGGATATGGTTCTATAATCTACCTTTATCTTTGAGAGATCCTAGTCTTTTCAACCAGTTGATGAGTAAATTGGGTGTCTTTGTTAAAATTGATGATTCTATTGAAGTTCACAGGAATTTTGTTTGAGTATGTTTAATGGTTGATTTATCCAAACCTTTGTTTCATTCTATTAAAATTTCTTCTTCCCATGGAGTATGGTCTCAATTTTTTAACTTTGAAGGTCTTCCATTTAGATGCTTCAAATGTAATAAATTGGATCATAAGATGGTTGCTTGCCTAGAGAAGGAATTTAAAGGTTCCCAAGCCTCAATTGTTTATAAATGGGTTAGAAAGATTGGATGTCTGAATTGAGATCTAGTTTATAGTTTGTCTGGCTCAGGTAAAACAAAATTAGTTGAGGATCCATATTTGAAAGCTTTTAAAGAGGTTTAGCTTTCTCCAAAAAATCATGAGATTCTAGAGGCTACAGAGGTCATGGATGATTTTGAGTCAAGACAACCTTCTTTCAACAAGATGGAAAAGACAACAAGTGTTAAAAATTTTAGGCAAGAGGAATTGAATAAATTTTCTCCAAATATGGATATTCCTTTAACACATGATAGCTCAGAGGAGGAGGAAAAAGGATGGAAGGAAGAAGAAGAAGTGCTGGAAAGTAAAGCAATTTTATCTATTGCTTAGTTAGAAAGTGTTTTAAAGACAACCAACTTTGATCTGAAAAGGAAAAGAGAAAGGAAGATGGAAGCAAAAAGGTTGTAATGGGATGCTCAGAATTTGATTAATGGTAGTACCCAATGGACTATGGAATTGTTGTTATCCAACAGAGATCGATGTCTGTAAGCAACAAATGCTTGATTTGAAGACTAGTGTAGGAGTGGTTTTTTTGCTTTCTATTGAAGTTTAATTTTCTTGGCTCTTTGACTAATTGCTTAAATTTTTTGAGTGCTTATTTTTTCCTTTGGATCCTTACTTTTTGTTAGGATTATAAACATTAATAGATACACTTTGTTTCTTAGATTTCAAAATGTTTTGGGAGACTGGACCTCCTGCTATTCTCTATAACCGGTTTTAGCTCCGATCAAAAGCTAAAGTGGGACTAAGATGCTATTATCCACAAGAATTAATCTAAAAATAAATAAATAAATAATAAAAATAAAAATAAATATTCTCTCAAGGTGTTTTGAAAAGAAAGTTCATTTTCTTTTATCAACATACTTCTACCCCATGCCAAAATAAAGCTTTTCTAAACAAGTTTCATCAGATGTTGTAATTTCAAATGGCATGATCTAGACAAGTTTGTAAATGTGGAAGCATACACAATGCATTTGGCTATTTGAATGAATCATGAATTATGAGTGAATAAATACAACCAAATGTTTATACAATGATCTGACATAGTATTTCAAATTTTAAACTTAGTTTGAAGAATTTAAAACAAAGTTGAGATGTTAAATGTGCCATTAAAGAAGTAAGGCACAATCACTATAAGTCAAACACAGTTGTATAGATGCCAAACATATTCTAAAGGACTAGAACACAACCCAAGAATGGAAAACACAATCCAATAACAACTACTTATTGGCACACCCTTTGCTTTTGAGAGCAGCTACTTTATTTATATATTTTTAAATCTTCTACAAAAGTCCTTTTCACAAATAATTTGTTCGCAGAGTTCAATTTGGATACAAATTATTTGTATTTACAAATGACTACATAGCCCATGTGATACCTTAGCCACCCCATGTGCCCATTTAATGTTGTTTTTACATTTCCACATTGCTCTTCAAAGTTAGGATAGTTTATACAAAGGATAAAATGCCAAAAAAAATTATGGTAACCAAGATTGAGTAGAATTACTCATTCTAAACGCTATATTTGATATATTATGACATTCCCACCATGTTGTGTTGTGCCTAATTCATCATTATTTAATGTCATGCCCTTTAGAATGCTTATAAAATATGTCATTCAACTAAATCATACAATTTTATGCCATCAAATTCAATAACTCAACAAATTATGTCAAATCTTCAAGTAATTTAAACTTATTTATCAGGTTATTTAAAATCACTTAATTCAATTTATTTTCCTTATTATGACATAAATCCATAGAATGATTGTAAGTGTCTATAATCAATCCATAACATGTGGTTTCTATTGTTTCACTGATTGCGAATTAAGATATACTCAAAAACATCGTAATACAATGACAACACAAGACTAAAATTAAATACCTTTGATTTATGACCAGGTCAAACAGTCGTGTCATGATGAAATGGTCAAATCCATTTAATTACAATGGCCTATATATGCCTAATGTGTTACGAACCCAAATATCTATGATGCATAGATTCTACAATTATAAAATGTGATGAATTATGTCAATGGGACTAGTCAGCTAAAAGTGTATTATTGCTATTCTCTTAGATTACATTGAAATGCAAGGCATTTTCAGTATACACCTCAATAATTGGGTAAGCACATTGTCACATATAATGTTAAGACTCATAGACATCCTAAAAAATCATTTATAATTACAATCTAATCTAAAAAATGAAGTATTGTTATAAAGTCATGATATCTAAATGTTTGTACTATTTCAAATATAGGGTAAGCATAAGTCCTTATAGTCATGAATACACTTCATTTTACAAGATTATCTATCTATTTTTCATTGTCCATATCTAGCTCTTCTTTTCTTATGGTGTTCTCCCTTGCACCAAGGGGGTTGTACTCGCATCACAACCAAATGAACAAACAATAGTAATCTATGTCATGATATTAAAATCACATAATATGAAGTAGTTACAACATAATAAATAACAATCATTCCACTTAAATGTATAACATCTATCTATCTGAATTAAAAACATTAGTTTTGTCACATAACATAGAAACATGATAACAGGAATTAATTGAACTAAATCATATAAATTAAATCAATCTTTGATTGCATAGAAATCAATCATTATTGATTATGTTCTACAACACTTAATCACAAACAAGTGCCTTCAAACTCAGCATAGGAAAAACATGATGTGACATCCTTCTGCTTTTGTAAAATACATCATCCCAATGGCTTAGTCAACTTAATTTTTTTTAGAAAATAAAAATAGAAAGCCTTAGAGGGCTTTCTCCAAAATCTCCAATTGCACTGTTGATCAAGTAATACATTTTGAACATAAGTTTTCAAAAATTGGACAAACCCTTCCCATTTGACTTCCTATCAATGGAAAACAACAAGGTTAAGATTCATCCCTAAGCTAAAAATCTTACTTTATAATTTAAAGCTAAAATTCTTTCCCTTCCCTTGCAAGAATTGGTTTTATTTTCCTTTATTACAATATTTGTTTACATTAGATACACATGCTCAACAAGTTTTCCCATTGTTATGAGCATCAAACACATAGGAAATCATTATCAAGGCCAAAAGAGGCTAAGAAGATTTCTATAAATCCTCTTGGATCTCTTGTGCATCTCTCATACCTAGAGAGTGGTTTCCCCTTTTATGAGAAAGGTGTCAGAGAATTTTCAAAAGGTCAATTTGCATAACTAAATACTATTGATAATCCACATAGCTCTTGAAAAGTATGAAGATGAACATGAATTGGAAAATATATGTTTCTAATGTATACAAATATTAAATAATAAATATTCCAAGCATACATGCTTATGTAAATAAGACTAGATTTGACAAGTTTCCATTGTCATATCTAAACTTAGTAACTATTGAGTCATAGTGAGACTAATTAGGATTTATCCCACCACTTATAACTCACTTTCTTAGTCAATCACTCATACCTTAATTTTACCCAACCTAATGATCTCTAAAAAGTGCATGTGGGTTAGCTATCACATAAACATTCTAATCTAGTGCCTAGGTGGTGAATCAGTGTATAACATTCTAAATGAGAATTTATATGAATTTGTATATGTATGCAAAATATTTGAGAGAGAGATAGTGAAAAAAGAGATAGATTTAGAATGAAAGTAGTAAATGAATTTTATTTATTTGTCTATCATGTATATGGCATACTCTTGAGAAAGATGTATGGTTGTTATCTTCTAAACTAATTGATACTGCTATCCTGTATGTGTTAATGTTTCAGGTATGTATATATAAATTTCATGTAGATAAGTTGAGATCCTTTATGTAAGTTGAACCATTTCCATGTATGACTCATCATCTCTAATGGTTATCATCAAATTTCGTTACTAGTGAGGTGTGAGCTTTAGTACTAACACTACAAGAACTGTGTGATAATGTAGTGGTGGAACTAGATATAGATAATTTGCAGATAGGTGATAATATTTATGATGAGTCTATTACCATTAGTATAGGTATAATCGAGCAATATCATTGATCTATAGTTGAATCTAGTTGTGCAGGTCTACTAGGATCAACATAGACTAGAGAAGTATCTCCATAATTACTACAGGCTATGAGAATGGTCTGAGCATTAACATTGGAACCACCATTAATTAATCCTCTTAGATCAATCACCCCTCCTTTTAAATCAATAATCTTGATTACATTAAGTATAGGAAGTAATTGTAAAACCTTGGCCTCTAGTTGATGCCTAATGAGCCATTTTTACTTGCTGAGAGAGTTGGCCCATTATGACAACTTTGTATACATATTCAATAGATTTGTGTTAACATGGTTTCTAGAATCTGATCTGTCTTTTCCATATGAGGTCATGTGTTAGTCAGTAGTGAAATATGAATCGTTGAGTATGTATAATAATATGGCACGACCCTCTTTGGAGTTAGTGTGCCATGTAATGAGCATGGAATCACTTCAAGAATTATGTATCTCTTATTTCCTACTAATATAAATACGCTAAAAATATTGGTGTTGTACATACATATTTGACTATACATGTATAATTGTCAAAGTTTAACATCACAAACATCAATGGGTAATACATCAAATACTCATCCTTCCTTGAATGGATGAATAACATATGAAAAGTGACATTAGAGAGTGATGCATATACCTTGGTTTTTTACAAGAACTTAACCATCCCTTATGGATGAGGCATGAATAGAAAATTCAATCCCTTAATGGTTGTTACATAAATGAGATTCTTCATGGTACCTCCATCGACCAATAAATCTAGTGGTTGTCCTTGTACCCACATATATAAATGGAATAGGCATTTTTATTCAATGTTTGGCACTATGGGGGTTGATTATATAATGTTATTACAATCTACGTCAATGATTTTATTTGAGGTCTTGAACCCATCATCCTCTATTTTTTTCCACATAAGTAAAGTCTTTTTTCACATGGAAATTTGCATTGGAGTGGTTGTTTTTTTTTTAAAAACTAAAAGAGGGGTAAAAATTTATTAATAAAGAAAGCAAAACAATAGTTACAACTTTTTATCCTGGTTAACAAGTTGAGCCAGTGTCTGAGATAAACTCAAAGGAAGCATTCGTTGGTCAGTAATACTCCATAGGGGCCCATTCTCTGAGGCCCACTTGGCAAGGCAATCCGCAACACCATTCCACTCACGGGGAATGTGTTTGAAAGAAATAGAAAACAAAGAAGTACTTAGTTGAAAAATCTGCTAAACAACAACATCCAGATGCCAATCCACCTTACCAGAATTTTGTTTATTCAACAAGTTGACAACCACTTGTGAGTCTGATTCACATATAATGTTATACCATCCATGTTTACAATAGCATTTCACTACCTCCAGGATTGCCATGGCTTCCATCAGGTTATTCATCTACTAGCCTTTATAGATCAAAAAGAGGAACTGTATATTCCCAGAGCTATCACGTCCAATTCTACCGATATCAGCATCCCCTGGGTTCCCCCGTTAGGAGCCGTCAGTATTAATCTTAATAGCCCCATCCAGTGGGGGAGTCCAGCATCCCACCCAATTAACAGGTCGCGCTTGCTGCCTATTGCCTTTCACCAAAAGACTGCATGGGTCAAAGGCGCCAGTCGTGGTCGGGTCAAGGCAAATTCAAGAGAATATACTAGTAGCTTCCGGGTCGAGGCTGGTATCCTTACCACACTTAGCTTGCAAGGTTTCTTGCAGTGAATTAATAAATTTCATCCACAGGGCTCTTAGTTCCAGGTGGACACCCCTAAAGATTCTCCTGTTCCTTTCAATCCAAATATTCCATAAAATAAAAGAGGGGCCAACTAACCAGGCATTTTGTAGAATAGAAGCCTTTGACAGAGAATGGCCCAGGCAATCCCAGAAGTCCACCAATGAAGAAGCGTGCCAATAAGGAGAGCCCCAGGCATTCCACCATAGATGCCATATCTATTTGGCATACGAACATTGGAAGAATAGGTGAGACCCAATCTCTTCACTACTGTGACACAAGACACACCTAAATGGCCCTTGAAATCCCCTCTTGCAGAGATTGTCCCAAGTAAGACACCTATTGTGAGTAAGAAGCCATAGAAAAAAATTGCACTTGGGCCATGAAACCCGGTTCCAAATTTTCTTTCCCCATAAGAACTGTCCTTCGTCAAGAATTGCTTTGTCAAGGTCATGTATCCTAAAGACACAGAGTACTGTCCAGTAGAATCTCCTCCCCAGGCAAGGACATCCCATCCTTATAGAGAACTACATTCTCTGGAGGCAAGAATTTGAGCTAACTCCATCTGATCTTCCTCTGATCCCCCTGGTGGCCAGTCAGAAGAGTTTTTCCATCTGTATCCAGTGGTCGTTCCCAAGTTAAAAGCTTCTTTGTAGTGTGCTACTGTGTGCCATCTAGCAACCTGAAAAGAGTCACATAAAGGCTGTAAATGTGGGTGTGTAGATAGAAGAGGAAGTGCTCCATCCCATGAGTCACTCCAGAAGAGAACCTCTGACCCACTATTGCAAACCCAAAAGAGGTTGCATTTAACTAGATGAGCTCCAAGCTTTAGAGTACTCCACACCATCGATCCTCTTCCCTCAAGAGGGAGCCTGGGAATCTCAGTGGGATCAATATCTGAAAAGTACTTAGATGATAGGACACGGGCCCAAAGGGAAGATTTATTAGAACACTAGTGCCAATAGAGCTTGGCAGCAAGGGCTTGACTGGACAAAATAGTAGAGCGCAAGCCAAGGCCTCCTTCCTGTTTTGGTTGACAAACAATGTCCGAGTTAATAAGGCTCCATTTGTTGTTCTACAGGTTGCCACTCCACAGAAATTGCTGAGAAAGTGCATCAAATTCATTTATGAAGTACATTGGGGCTGCCTGAATCATACAGCAGTATATGGGAAGCGCCTGGATAACCGATTGCAACAAGATCACTCTACCCACAGTGGATAGCCACCTGTGAGTCCAATGACTCACTTTTTGCCTTAGTTTGTCAAGCACATTTTGCCAAAAGAGTCTAGGCTATCTTCCAACAACCATGGGAATTCCTAGATAAATCAATGGGAGGGTTTGAATCTGAAACCTCAATATAGTAGCAATCCTTCATTGGATAGGCTCAGGAGTGTTGAAGAAAAAAATAGAGGACTTATGGTCATTAATTTTCTACCTGGATACCGCCAGATAAATGTCAAGGGTGAGTCAAAAAGCTTCCACTTCCCGAATCTGAGCTCTCACTGCCAGGATTGTGTCATCAAAAAATTGGAGGTGAGTCAAGGTGATTAACCCATTCCCCCATCGCCATCCATGCAGCAGATTCTGAGAAACACAAAATTTGAGAAGCTGGCCAAGACCCTCAGCCAGAATAATAAATAGGTACAGAGAGAGCGGATCCCCTTGGCAGAGGCCTCTATAAGCACCAAAAAGCTCAGAAGGTTCCCCATTAATAAGGATCGAGAAAGAAGGTGTTGTAACACAGCTTAACACCCAGTGGACCCACCCCTGATTGAAGCCAAACGCCAAGAGAACTTTTTGCAGGAATCTCCAGCTAGATCTATCATAAGCTTTGGCTAAATCAAGCTTAATAAACATGGCACACTCCTAAGATGAGCTCATAGAGTGAATATATTTCGAAGCAATAACCACTCCGTCCAGAATTTGTTTGCCCACAACAAAACCCCCTTGTTCCTCTGAAATGACCCTGGGGAGATATTCTTTCAACCTTTGCGCAATGAGCTTCGTAATGATTTTATAGACCACATTGCAAAGCGCAATGGGTCTAAAAAAATCCAATTGATTAGCATGTTCCTTCTTCGGGATTAGGACTAGAAATGTGGCATTCAAAGCTCTAAGCATTTATTTGCTGGAGTAAGATTCCTGCACAACATCCATCAGATCCTGCTTAATAATATCCCAAAAATCTTGAAAGAATTCAGCTAGGAAACCATCAAGCCCTGGGGCTTTGCCTCTACACATGCTAAAAACTACCTCCTCAACTTCTGCCATGTCTATTGGCCGCATGAGGAAATCATTCATTTCCGAAGTCACTACCTGGGGAATGCAAGATAAAACTGTGTTTTCAGCCATCTCATCTAGTGGTGGGTCACCAAAAAAGAGGGATGAATAAAACCAGATGGCTTCCCTAGAAATAGCTTGGGAGGAGGTTAGGCGCGTCCCATCCTAAGTAACAAGGGAAGAGATAAAATTCTTGTTTTGCTGTGCCTACACAGAGTTATGGAAAAAAGCCATATTCTTATCTCCTTCCTGAAGCCAATCAATTCGGGCCTTCTGTTTCCAGTAGATCTCTTCATGAAGTTCCAATTCTGCTAAGGTAATTACAGCTCTAGATTCCTCTAAGTGAAGCACTTCGGTCAAGCCAAAGTCCCTTATTTGTCTAGTTACTCCATCTAACCTGTCTTGAGCTTGCTTCTTCATAATATGTAAGTTGCCAAAACAGTTTTTATTCCAATACTGCAACTTTTTTTTAACATACTGAATTTTTTTAAGGAAAGAATACATAGCAGTTCCATATGCAGGTTCCCCCTGTCTCCACCACTGGCTAATGAGGTCATGGAGAGATGAGTCACGAAGCCACATCAACTAAAACTTAAAGGGAGGCTTTTTGGGCCCATCAATATGACTAGTAGAGAGCTTAATGGGCCAATGGTTAGAGCCTCTCCAGTCAAGAATTTTAGAATTGAGGGAGATAGCACTAGAATGCCAAAAATAAGAAACAAAAAATTTATCAAGGCGTTTAGAGATGGCAGAATACCTGTTTTTCTATTACTCCACGTGAATAGCCCATTTGAGGGTCTAACATCAGCAAGCTGCAGCAGTTCAATATTATGATGAAGACATTCAGAAGAGGGGCCTAAACGAGTCGAGCCACCTCTTTTCTCCTCTAGACTCAGCACCGCATTAAAATCTCTAGCCATAATCCATAGTAGGAAAGGATGACAACTTCTGACATAGCGGATATACTCCCAAGCTGAATTTGCCCAGCAAGATCCACCAACACATATACTGTGGTAACCAGAATCAGCTCACTAGTTTCAAGAGAGGAGGCAACCATTGAAAGAGCCGATAGGCAAGATACCCAATCAAGCGATATAATTTTCCTAGGGTCCCAAGACATGGCCAATCCCCCTGAGCTTCCCAAGGCACCCACACACTGGCATTGCCCAAAAAACTAGATATTTGGCATACAAGTAAACAGTGAATCAACAGAGAGTTTGGTCTCCTGGATATAGAGAATATCTAGAGACTGATCAATCACCAATCTACGCATAGATTTTTGTCTGGGGATACTACTCAAACCCCTTACATTCCATGATAAGACAATCATTGAGTAGAGTGAGGGAAATGTTCATCTAAGGTCTTAACAACCCCTGATTCTACCAATAAATCACCTGTAAGTTTGATTCTCTCTTGGTCCTTCTTGCACCCAGCTTTGGAGGGAGTAGAGAAGGAAACTTTTTTGAATGGTCTCTGCATTAGGCCAAGACCCGAGGAATATCCTTTTTCTTTCCTGCTAGCATCCACTTCCTTGACCAAATCTGCCCAGCAAACATCCTTATCTTGCTGGGCTCGTGTAACCTCAGGTGCCTCTTCCTCCAAGCCAAGATATTTTCCTATGGTCAGTTGAACCACCATGTCCTGAACCTCATTGAGGCCTGAGCTCTGGTTATCTAACTCTAGAGCTTCTTCCTGATCCTCTATTGTAATTCCATCCTCAATCGCCATACTATCAAGGGCTTCAAAACGGTTGAACCCCAAATCTACTTGCCTATCAGCATTCATAAGTTTTTGACCACAGCCTTTCACTCAATGTCAGACTGGTATAAATCCATCCAGGCCGGAGGTATTATGATCGAATGATCCTTGCGCCATGTTTGCATTGTTTGCAAGATTTTTCCCTTTTACCCCATTATCTTACTAGAATTTTGCATTATCAAAAAGGGCCGGTCAACCATTCCCCTTGCCAGCATTTGCTTTTTTTGGAGCAGAAGATTCAAGACCTATCCCATTACCTTTGAAATCCTGAGGGCATTGGTGGTGCAGATGCCTGTATACATGACAGATTCGATAGTGGAAAGGAATAGATTCATAGTCTATCTATTGGATCTAGGATGAGGAACCCATACAAATCTCCATGAGTCTGGCAGATGATTGTTTAAATCAATCTCAACACAAATGCATGCATAAGAGATGACTTTTTTTCCAGTGATTGATGTGCAATAGTGGTTGGTGTTCCCAGCATGGCAGCGATCTGGTGCAGGATATCCTCTCGCCAGAATTCCAGTGGAAGTCACGAAAGGCGAACCCAAACAGGCACACAGGCTTGAAGTTCCTCAGCAAAATTAAACCCAGCATGCCAGGGTTTGAGAAAAAGGCCCACACGATCATAGAAATAAGGATTGCCCTCAAAAATTTGATCTTGATCTGATACAGAGGAAAAATTCACCAAAAATAGTTGTTTCCAACCAACATAATGTCAAAATCCCCTTCTATTTGCCAAGAGTGGCGGATCCAATCCTTCAAGGCCAAAAGTGGGATTTGAATGCCCAATAATTTGCAAATCAAGGCATGGGAGGTTAAATACTCCATATCTTCCTTCACTGCCTCTGGAGAGATAACCAGTACAGGGTGCTCTTGGCTCCAAAAAAGACAGTCATTCACCTTATTCAGTTTCGAACGCTCGCTGATGTAAGTCAAATTTTGTTCATGAGAGGTCACCCCAGGCAAAGATTCATCCTCCCTGGGGCCTACCATCAGGCTGCCATTCACAATTCCTCCGCTCGTAGCCATCATCTATTTTACCAACTAGTTCCTTCCGTTTTACCAGCTAGTTCCTTTGATATATTTGATCCCCAGCATTGGAGTGGTTGTTAATTCTATGTTTATCATACCATTTACCCAACTTATATGCTTTGTACTTACTGAAAATAGGTGTATGATTTAACATGGAGGTTATTTCTTTCTTTTTATTTTCTTTACACTCCTCATCAATGGTTGTCACATAATGATAAGCTTTGCCCATTGTATTGAATTTGAACATCTTCATTATGGACTGTATAGATGGTCATAATCTACTATGATATTTTAAGACTCAATGCTTCTTTATCTTGAAAGATCCTAGTATTGCATAGATAATATCGAAAGTGTCAGTGTATGTTTAGACTGATTGGTTACATCCTTACCATAGTTTTGACCACTACATGTATCAATCATTGTAGACATATTCAAGGTAATATTCACCCAGAGGCTTCCAATAAGTTATCTTAGGTTGGATCATATTATTTTTAGTCTTTCTCCTACAAATTATGTGCTTTCTAGCACTTCTTGACATGTGAAGAAACTTTACGAAGTGAAATCTTAATATTTTATTTATCATAAAAATCATTCATGGAAAAATAAGATTCTAACTAATCTAACTATGCATATATTACATTTGCATTAATTTTACCCTCAAACATGGGAATGTCTAAGTTTATTTGAAACTTAGGGGGGATTCGACCACCAAAATATTTACCTAATGATGAAGTCGATGGAATCACCTACTAAATAAATTTTACAAACTAGTTGAGTAGAAATTTATGTTGCTCCATGAGTGCTTATCTGATTTCATGTTTGATCAATGTGTAAATCTCCTCTTGCATTGGTTTGGCCATTTTTTTGAAATGGTCTGGTAGGTAGTTTGATGGATCTCAAGGTTTGATGTCGAGGCTCAAATTTTTTGATCACATTCGATAGGTCATACAAAAATGAGATGTGTCACTCTGATACCACTGATATGGTGTCAAAGTGGTGAACAGGTGGATAACACTCCAAATGAGAATATATATGAAGTTATATGCATATATAGAAGATTTGAGAGAGAAATAGTGCAAAGAGAGAGAGAGAGAGATGCAAAACAAAATTAGTAATTGTATTTTATTTATTTGTTTGTTTTATACACAACATACTCTTGAGAAATTTTCATTGTTTTTATCTTTTAGCCTAGTTGATATTGATATCCTATATGCATCAATATTACATATACATATATATGTATTTACATGTCGAGAGGTTGATATTCACTATGGAAGTTGAACTATTTTTGTGTATGACTCATCATCTTTGATGGTTAAGTGAAGACATCACTAAGTACCATTCCTAGTGAGTTGCAAGCTACATTACTGACACTTAAATAATTATGTAGAAACACGGTGGTAGAACCAGATTCAAAGAATTAGCACATAGGTGTTAATCCTCATGATGATTTTTTTGTAATTATCACAAGGCTAGCTTTGTAATAATGGTGATCTTTGGTCAAATCTAGTGGTACAAGTACACTAGGATAAACACAAATAATAGAAGTGTCTCCATAATTACCACATGCCATTAGAATGGGTTGAGCATTAACACTAGATCCACCATTTATTAGTCCACTTGGATCATGTTACATACCACCTATGTGAGTTAATATCTCACACACATTCTGAACAATTTTTTGAATTGAAATATTCCTTTTGGTCTATGTTCAAGAAAACTTCTTGAGATCAACCATCAATATTCATCACTCCAAATGATTGGTGAGTCACAAATAGCCTAGGTGTGTTAATATTATATCTTTTAATTTTCAAAATTCTTTCCCTTTATCATGATGTTTCACACATCAAAATTCCATGTTAAACAACATCTAAAGCAATCTAGACCAATAAATTTTAATTGAAGCTAGTTGATTCAAGAGTTTCTTAAAGGACCCAGGGGTACAATTAAATTTGTATTCTCAATATGTTTTATCACATATATAGTATTCATTTACTCTAATGTTTGTCAAGTTTTAAATTCATTAGCTTATGTGTAAAAACATGTTTTCCCAACAATGTTTATCTTAGAAACATGAATGATCACATTAGGCTACGTGTCAACTGTAGCTCTGGCACCATAATGTAAGAACCCTTTGTTCAAGTACCAAAAAAATGTACTTGATTTTTTTTATTATTATTATTTATCACACTGGAAAGTTTCTTACTAATTATATTCCTTAAATAAAAATTATATAGACATGTTTTCCAAAATTTAAACAGACATGAAAACTAAAAAAAGAGAAATTTATAAGCATGGTCATAGTATTGTTGTGTACAAAATAATGATTATTCATGAAATCAATTTCCATTTTTTATATTTTCATCATTGTAAACTCTATCACATGTTTACACATTGAAATTAGATTACATGTTTAATGTGAAAATCAAAGGATGCATAGGTCATAATTCAATGTACTTGTATCATGAAGTGTAAAACAAATGATAGATTCATAATACATATTTTCATTCATAAGCAACCTTTGTAATAAGTGACTAAAATTACATTTTTCTTCCACTGAGAATACAAAATCAATAATATCTAAGTATGCAATTCAATAAACATATTTTGTTAATATAATAATTCCATATTTGAATAACATATAAAATATAATATAATTATAATGGTATAAGAGAATAAAGTGTTTACAACATTAATACAATTACATGATTTCTTCTTCTTAAGTATACAATAATCAATAAGTATAGTTGTCTATCTAATATGAGTGAATAAGTCTTCATAATGAGTTTCACTGGATTTATGTAGTCCATCATTGTTGTTGAATACCAATTAGAAAATAAAATAGGGATAACATAATTGGAAGGATTTTCCTCCAACCACAGAGCCTTTCGAATCCCCTGCACTCCTCTAATCCACTAAGAGTTTTCATACCCTTCCATGAAGGTGATAAATTTAAATAATCAACATATAAAAGTTAATACTAGAAGGTAAAACAATTTAACAAGCAACTCCCCACTAATATGTCATATACGATGATATATGCATTCCAACTCTAATACTGAGGTATGTCTAGTAACTACAAATAATTGATGAACCTACCAAAAAAACTCTTAACCTAATTCTTAGGTTAGACAATCCTCTCACAAGTTCCTAACCCATCAATCATAACATGATATGACTATAAGTATCTTTATCAGGCCTAAAATATAATTCCATAATAAGGGTCTATGTGTACCTTGGATGAAGTATATTTCCAAACGAAGACATATCCAAAGAATAAAATATGGGGACCAATACCATGTTTCATCACAAGATGTACGATTCCCAAATGTGTTTTAGTGTCCAATGAGTTTAGCATCAACAAGATTTCATATAATATTAGTGTGTATAATCTAAGACTTCATTATCCCAAGATGGGATCAATATCAATATTCCATACTCAAGTTTAATAAGGAATCATTAGCTCAAAACATGATATAACACTCTATCATGTCCTAACATTACTTATATAAATTTATCATCAAATGATGATATTCTAAAATTTGTCAATCATTTATGGGTCAAATATTCATTATCCTTGCCTATGGTCACAAGTTTAGGACTTTCACAATAGGTTTGTGCAACGAATCCAATCCAAGAATAGTGCATGGGTGATAATGTACCCCATAAGTATCACATTCCATTAATGAGATTCATTATCATAAGATATCATATAATTACTGATATCAAAATAGATAAACACAAGATCTTACAAAACTTAAGTGTCAAACCAAATCTTAATGTCCATAGCTCGAATCATCTAGTGATTAACATTTCACATCCTTTATGTGAGAATTGGTTATTTTTAGATGAATGTGACCAAGAGCAATTTCCAAATTTAAACCTTTATTAGGTTCAAATTAAAAACAAGGTTTTGTGAAAAGTACTCAATCAATTTTCTAATTTATTTATAATAGCATCTGAAATAAAGTATAATAATAAACTAAGTTTATTATTTACTTTATTGACTTGATATCTATGTTTTTCCTTACAAAAAAAAGATTAAAATCCAGTTGAGTTATACACTTACTCAAAAGGTACATCCAACATGACTAATCAAGCTTGGATAAATTTTAAAGGAAAAGTAATACCATTTAATTTGTTATAGCTATTTGTTATAACTTAACACTAGATAAATCAGTAGGATGTTCTATCTCAATTAGTGTTTACTAGACATTAGGTTAATCAAGGTAACTCCATTCTTACATGTTAGCATGGGTAAATGGAAATGATATTTAGTCTAATTTGGCATTATTTTTAATAAAGAAGAAAATAAATAAAATGGTATCAAAAGGAAGTCAAATAGTCATAAGGAGAGGAAGAGACAAGTGAGAAAGTGGAAAACCTTTATAAGCAATTGTACAAGAAGGTGAAATCAAACCATTTGTTTAAATAAAATATATATATTGTGGTCTCATTCAGATTTTTATTAGGTGTTCTTATTCTTTATCTTTCCCGTCAATATTTATCTACTTTGCTTTTAAATCTATTATTTTATTCTTACCTTTAAAATCTACCAACAATGTGGTTGATGTAGAAAGATCACAGGTCTTCCACTTATTTTGGGCTACGTTTAGAATTGTTTCCTTATGTTATTTGTGAGGTCCTTTCTGTGCATGTTGGATCTATTTTTTTAGGAACTATGCACTATTGGGAGGGTCTCTTTCTTGGTGCAAGCTAGGATGCATGACAACATATTTAGCAATTGATATAGTTTCAAGTTGAATACCTCTCCTCTACTATGTGGGAGTATGTCATATTCACTTTTATGTCTTTTGTATTTGGATGATTATGTTTAGAGCATGCTAAGTGGACGTTACCACCAAAAGTGTGTGAGATTGGAAAGAATGTCTAAAAAGTATGCAGGCTTGCCAGGACTTAGAAGAGCTACATAGTAAAATTCCATCATTGGATCCATTTATAAAATTCATTGGGAACTTTGTTGAAGGAGGATGAGAATGTGCATGTTCTTGGTGATTATTTTCAGGTAAATCAAACTAGGGAGGATAGTTTTATTTTGATGGAGAACCATGGCATATTGGTTGACTGGATGAAGATAAAAATGTGATGGAAAAGTTTAGTACAAAGGCATAATGGAATAATCGTGTAATGGGATAATGCAGTAGTATGGTTTATCTTCCCTATCAATTGGTTATGGTGAGTTAGTGATCCCTATGAATTGTTGACAATGTTAATGACAGTTGTTTATTTCTTGAGTTTATGTGGTCCTTACATACTGCCAAGGGAACAGTCCATGTGCATAGAATTAAATATTTCACATCTAACCAGCATAAAAATATTGTAGATATTCATCTTATTGGATAAAACTTAGATGTTTCTAAACTGGGTGATAATTCATTTATGCCTATTGATGCCCTACTTACATATCAGGTTCACCTTGAGGAAGCTCAGTGTAACTTGTGCATTGAACTGTAAGATTTTGTTTTTATTTGGATTGATTATCTTAGTTCATAAGGCTATCACCTCATAGGTGTATTCCACCAACATGCAGGAGAAGGTGTTATCCAATTTATAGGTCTGTGAGAGCTCATTTATGTTGTCATTCTTAGAAATTAATGGCTATGAATTTAGATGGCATTCATGATTTTAAATACTATAAGGTGGTAGTTTCTATGAAATTCCTGGAAACATTTGTAACATCAATGGTAATGAATCTAAATGGCTCCACATGTGTGGAAGGTGTCCATTAAGGTCATACTTACATTAATTACCAATTGAGATCTAAGTTGTATGAGGATTATCCTTTATTACAAATAGCAATTTTCACATTTTCTTTTCTAATTGATAGTATTTGATTATGTTTGTAATTATTCTTACTCGGAGGATGAATTAAGAAATATAGTGAAATAGGTATGAAAAAGAAAAATTATTTATAAGCTTGTAATATTATAAATGTATTTGGAATCGTTTAGAGTAGTTGGTTATAGAATAATGGGGAACTCTGGTAAGAGTCTGTGGAGAGTAGGAGTAGTTTAGTTATCTCAAATGTATTTGTAATAGAGCATATTTGTAAAAACTTGATTTATTAGGGTCTTTGTGTGTCTGAAGGAGAGACATCTATTTTACTTCAGGTGAGTGTTAGCATGGGTAAATGGCAATGATATTTAGTCTAATTTGGCATTATTTGTAACAAATAAGAAAATAAATTAAATGGTATTAAAAATAAGTTAAATAGTCATAACGAGAAGAAGAAACAAGTGAGGAAGTGGAAAAGCTTGTAGAAGCAAATGTACAGAGAAGATGAAATCAGACCATTTGTTTGAATAAAATATATATTTAGTAGTCTCATTCAAAGTTTTATGAGGTGTTCTTATTCTTTATATTTCTCGTCAATGTTTATTTGCTTTGATTTTAAATATGTTGTTTTATTCTCACCATTAAACTCTGCCAACATTGCCTCATGTATAATTTCATCATGCATGTATTTTATTAACATTCTATAGGTCTTTAGATATGTTATTGTTTTAACAATTTCACCTGGGAGTTGGAAAACAAGTCATTTTTAAGCACTACATAATATTAACATCATCACACAAGTTGTATTCCATCATAAAATTGATCTAGGTCTTTATAGTTTAAAATACCATTCCTAAGGTCTTTCCACATGTTATAGTATAGTTTATAGTTCTTTGAAAAACATCAATATTGAATAAGGCATCAAACATTACATCAAACCCTTAAATAAATGATAAATAATCTTAACATCTCAATGATAAATTACCCATCTTGTGAGTCTAATACTAAGTCTTAGTCTATCTATAGGCTCAAGACACTTATGAAATACATAAGATATTATAACATTTTAATGTTACTAGTTCTATCATAATTTAAAAAATGGTGAAGAAATTTAAAAGTGATCTTATCTCTTGTCCTAAGGACATCAGTTCATAATTCCAAATCTACTTATGATTTTTAGAATTTCATGATCAATGTCTAAGAGTTTTCATAGGTTTTGGGTTTAAGAAATTATATTAAATATTGGTATACATATAGTTTATTTATTTATAACACACTTAATTGGTGTCCCGTACCATAAATATAAAGAGTGTAGATTACATAATACCAATGTAATGGTTGGTAATATAACAAAACAAGGTTTCAACTGATTTTAATTACAAAGCCAATCTCAAGGTTCACATCTTAAAACATCTAATAGATTTAAACCATACATCTAAGATTCAATCTCCTATATGCAATATAACATGTAATAACTAGATTATTAACTCAATATGAAACATAGTTTTAGTTTTATTTATTAATATGACTTAACAATTATACTATAATTATTAACAATGACACATGGTAAATGGGAACTAATTTGCAATTGAAATTTAAGTTGTGGTAATTAAATTTAACCAATGATCCAATTATAGATCCATAATATACACCTTTGGTGACTACCAACTAATATATAAAGCTACAACATAATTTTTGTATGACTATGCTCCTTAATTCAACATCAATTACTATATATAATTATAGACAAAGAGTTTGACCACTATGTCCACATATTAACCCATAGCTTATTCTTGGCCCATCTAATCCTTCGGTAAGATACTACATTATAAAATTCATCATTATAAATACTCTATGAGATTTTTAATACCATTAGTGTTGGACATTGTCCCTATGATTGACCACACCATACATATATGATCTGTACAAAAATGTGACTTGAAAATCATATCTAAGACTTCAAAAACATTGAGCCTATGTAAGTAGTCAACCTACTTAGTCTTAACAATAATAAATTCATGGTTATATATGGAATTAGATAAGTTTGATCTATCGGAAGCATTAATCTTCATTTTAATATATCCATTGTTTCTTATAATTGATTTGACTCAATTCTTGTGGATGATGATCAATAATATGGTGATTAATTATATGATCATTACTTGTATTCAAACTCCAAACGAGCATAATAAGAGTATGAAAATAAATCCATCTTACTTTTTTATAGATAATATGAAAATTTGACAATTACATAACCACATTTATATAAAATATGATCAATTTATTTCAACAGGCCATTTAAATAGACTATTAAAAATTATAAAATATTATATAATATATATTTTCTCCACTAATTTCATGTGAAAACTTTTAATTATATTAAAATTTAAAAATTAAAAAGTAATATAAAATAGATAATCATCATCAAATAAATTCATGATAGACTTGTCAATTTTCCAACATTTACATGCTTTGAAGTTTGGTAATTGTTCATTTGAAAGATATAATATTATGGGTTTCACAAAATGAATTATTTATTGCAATGCCAATAAGTATAAGTATTCTCTCAAAGCATTTTGACCAAAAAACAAGATCAGTTTCCTTTTGTCAACATACTCCTAGCCCACGCCAAAATAAGGCTTTTCCAAAATGGGTCAAAAGAAAGAAAAGGATTTTCATCAGAAGACGTAACTAAATTATGAGTGAATAAATACAGCCTGCTATTTTTACAACGATCCAATACAGTTCTTCCAAATGTAAACGTAGTTTGAAGAATTTAAAACACAGTTTAGATGTTAAATGCGCCATCAAATAAGTAAGGCACAATCACCAAGTTAGAACACAATCAATTTGTTGGCAAAGTTCAATTTGGATCTGAATTCTTTGTATGCACAGCCCATGTGATTCCTTAGCCCCCCATGTGCCCATTTAATATTGTTTTTGCATTTCACCATTGTTCTTTAAAGCTAGTACAGTTTATACGAAGGACAAAATGCCTTCAAAGTTTTATGGTTACCAAGATTGCGTAGAATTCCATATAAACATGCAATGTTTACTGTCATTCCAACCATGCTACGATGTCCCTAAGTTGTCATTAGTTAATGCCAAATCCTTAGAATGCTTAAAAATTGTGTCAATCAACTAAATCATAAAATGCTATGCCATCCACCTTAGCAACTCATTTAAGCTTTATTGTTGTTAAGTCTTCATGTAATTTCAACTTGTTTATCAAAGTATTTAAAACTGTATAATTCAATGTTAGTACTTTATTATGACAGATATCCATAGAGTGCAATTGCTAAGTGGTTACATGTAAGCCACAATAAGTGGGTTTTATTATTTCACTATGCACTATTGTGAATCGATATCTACTTAAAAACATTGTGATACAATGATAACTTGAGACTAAATTTTAATACCTTCAATTTTTTATCAAGTTAAATAATTGTGTGATGACTAAATGATCAAAGTCATTTAATTACAATGGCTCATTTAAACCTATTGGGTTGCAAACCTAAATATTTATAACACGTGGCTTCTGCAGTCATTAAATGCAACGATGTATGTGGATGAAGTTGGTAGACCAAAAGCATATTTTCATAATTTGCTTAGCTTACACTGGAATGTGAGGCATTACCATCCTACCCCTGATTAATTGAGTAAACACATTTTCACATATTATGTTAAGACTCATAAACATCCTAAAAAAATCACTTACAACTACAATATAATATATAAGACAAAGCAATGTTAGAAATTCATTAATCTAAATGTCAACACTCATGCCAATACAGGTGAATCATAAGTGCTTATAGTCATGAATCTACTTCATTCTATGGGATTTTCTCTCTGTTGCCCATTGTCCATATCTAGCCCCTCCTCTTCGACAATGTTCTCCCTCACATCAAAGGGTTTTTACCTGTGTCAAAACAAAATGAATAGACAATAGTTATCCAAGTCATGATATGAAATAGTTATAACATGATAAATAATAATCATTCCACATAATTGTATAAAATCGATCTGACTAAATTAGTTGCATTAGTTATGTCATAACATAGAAACATGATAACAATTATAGACTAAAATGAATCATATAAATCAAATCAATCCTTGATTGCATAAAAACTAGTCATTATTAATTATGTTATACAATGCTTAAATTTAGACAAGTTTCTTCAAACCTGGGACAATAAAAATGGGATGTGACACCTAACCTTTATCTCGTCCTCCTCCAACTCCCCTCATCTATACCCTATGATCTACCCATGTTTTTGTCCCATTTTTCTAGTGTTTATACTCTTGTTGGACCCATTCATAATGTTTATACACTCATGGGGCCTATTTATATGCTCTTCTCACTCTTTTGAGTGACCACTTATGGCTTGAGTGTCATCGTCCCTTATTCCCACATTTTTTTATTTTTTTATTGTTGAAACTCACTTGGGTGCCAATAGGTCCCTGATTTTAATTTAATTTATTTGTATAAACACAAACATTATAGTTAGTTTACAAGAATATAAAATTTAGATAAGTGATTTATCACATGAATCTATTAAACAATTACAAGCATTCTAGAGAAGATCAAGCATTCATTAATGCATTTAGAGAAGCACTCAAGTTCATGCATTGCATAATATTAGTATGCTTGTCTCATAAATAATTATTATTATTATTATTATTATTATTATTATTATTATTATTATTATTATTATTATTATTATTATTATTATTATTATTATTATTGGTGTGTTGATTTTACTTATGTATATTATTGAGGGGCCTAAAAAATATCAATATAGTTTGAATATTTTAGTTTATAACAAGGCTAAAAACACATGTTTTTCATTAGTATTGCTACCCAATTATAGTAAGAAGAGAATTTTATGTCATGCAAATGGTCAAACTAAAGGGAAAAAAAAATTAAACAAATATTTTGAAGAGAAGACCTAAGGAAATGTAGTTATAAAAAAATTTATGCTTGCCTAGAATTTTTCCAATCCATTCTTACAATCCAAACATTTTCCAAAGCATCCATACAGTCAAGACAACATCCTCTATTTGACTCATTTTTATGGGTCAACTTTGTCTTATGGATTACACCCATCGATTGAACCACAAGATGAAGATTTCCCTATGAATAAGAAAATAAGAGTTTTCTAGATCCTTTTAGAAGTGATATTTCTTGATATACCAAATCTGAAGACCCAATGTTACACTTAACATCTTCACCTATAGTTGATTCGTAAACACCACTGATAAACTCAAAGTGAAATTTTAAAAGTACAAATTCTGAATTTCTCAACTTATAAGATGTTGGAATGATTAAAAATTGATGAAAATCTGATCTAAATCAAATTTCAAAACTGAAATAAAGGTGAATTGATAGATCACATCAAATATCCATTGAAACCGTCAAATTTTTCAAATTCTCGATTTTATCCAATTTCCCGTAAATGATCAATTCATTAAAATTTTGCATTCCGATTAAAAATCTGAATTTATAATCTAAAAATGAAATGCAAAACTAAATTCAAAGATCAAAACACAGAAATTATTTACGGAGTTCGGAATTCCTACGTCCTCGGGTTCTTATCGAATCGATCCATTAATTATTGCTAAATTTGCAAGCCAAAATAATACTTAAAAACAATAAAATATCATATCTCTCTACAAAAATAGTGTTTCAGACCTTCGAAAGACCTTGGCTGACTCAACACGTCCTTCACCTTCCTGAATCACAAGCAAAGGCTTTCTCCAAATCAAAATTGGCAACTTCTATAGCTCAAAATGGCATCACCAACTCTCCAAAATGGGTAAATGAATATATTGCATAGAGTGTATCATAATTATAAACAACTTTTTAATTTACTCTGAGCTCTGGTTCGGCCTTTAAGGGCTCCAAAATGATGAAATACAGCAAACTAGTCTATATTTTTCCATACACAGTCGGCCAAAAGCTTCCCTTTAAATACAAGTTCGCTCCTTTCAAAGCACTTGGAATTCCATGGCATAAGTGGTCAAAGCTTATCCCTTTTGGATGGCAAGTCAAGAGTTCAAAACCATGGGCCTTTCTTTTAGGCGCTTATGCTTTATCTTTATCCCACATGTGTGGGTTGAGCGGTTCAAACAAGGCTTAAAATAGCCTTTGAGCGCCATTTCCTCCGTGGGTTTATTCCACATGCACGGATTTGGGATAAGACAAGGCTTTAAAAAGCCTTTAGCTGCCCACTTATCATGTGGATTCGGCCACCTAAGAGGCATTTTGTTCGGGCTTGGGCTTGGTCTTTCCTTCGAACTCGCCACATGCTTGGTCTCGCCACCTTGCTCAACGAGCTTATCTCACGCTTAACTCCATGTGGCATGTTGATGACGTGGCATGTCATTGAACCATTTTTTTTCAAACCTTTCAATTTGCCAGGTGTTGACCTTCGATAGGTCCAAATGTCGAAACAACCTCCAAACACGTGCCACATGTTGCAAGAGACATTTTTTGACCAATCTTCAAATGGCCATAACAGGAGCTCCCAAACTCGGATTTACGTTCCAAAAAATACGTCAAAAAGCTCTCAACGAGCTCTACGCTGTGAAATTGGTTTCATCATGATTTGGAATTTTTTTCCAAAATGAACTCTGGATCACACCTCCCTACAAAAGAGGCTTTTGGTCTCCAAAAGTCGACTATCACCTGAAATCTTATAACTAGTCTACTACATCCATGAAAATAGAACCCAATCATAGCAAGAGATATAAACAATTGCATTAAAATGATTCACAATCAAACTGTAAAAATTCCTAATCCAAAGGCATGAGTAAGTGAATCTACAACTGCCAAAGTGATTACAACATATCAAATTGCCTGCCCAAATGTCACATCCTGTAAAGCGGTGAATTGCCAAAAACTGAAACAACTCCCAATGTAACTCCAAGACAAGTTTATAATGCCAACAACATAAAATTAATGTTGTAGGCATGTTGAAATACAATGCCCTAGAATGGGACTTATATACTAAGTAAAATGCAAACAACCAAAAGTGTATGTTGCCTAACATCTAAACATGCCCATAGGGTCTTAACAATGCATATATACATCCATGTGTCAAAAATAGATACATTCAAAATAGTAGTATAACTAAAAAACACTGTAAGGAAATAACTCACAACATCACTCTGCTATATCCCCAACTATTTCAAATGAGTTAATGTCTTATCCATTATTAGACTACCCATACAGTATATTCTGGAGATCAAAATCTTAGAGTTATCAAAAAGTGAGAATAAAAAAACTTCATATGGTAAACCTGCCTTGAAGTGTTCCCACCAACTCTAATCTACATCTATCAAAGCTTGTTCATTCCCTTAGGTGAATTCTTAACCATGCATTGTAAAAAGAATGTAGTGATAATCCACTTAACCAATTCTTTCTTCCTAGTGAAATTGATTGTCTCTGTGGATTTATTATCAATTGCATATTGTTGACTTAACCTCTTAAATGGATTTTCACTTGTAGGTTTTACCTTATCCTGGGTTGTATTGTCAACTTCACTATGGATTGAATTAGCTTCATTAACCTTAATGAGAGGTTTGTAAATCATCTTAGTTTTAACATTACTTGAATGTGAAGATGAATGAAGCTTAAAACATCTATCAATCCTATGTCCACTCACTTTACAATGAGTGCAAACATCCTTCTTAGGTGAGGGTCCCCTTTTGCCAATTCCCTAAATAACATGAGAATGGTCTTTCAAACATGCAATCTACTTAAACAAAGCTTTTCATTTCCAACAAGTCTTAGCACTATGGTTATTCATCCCACAAAAAGTGCATGGAAATGATTGCATTATCTTTTGTACATTATATCCAAACTTTTTAAAAGTATCAATTAGATCAGAAGATTTAGTGTAAGAATCAAGAGGTGGAGACTCAATACTTATTTTACCTTTACACCTTTGAACTAGTGGCTTAGAACCTTCGCTATTGGAAGCTCGTCTTCCTTTAGCCATGGAAGAAACTTCACCATCATCCACCTGCACACTAGTATAACCCAAACCTGCATGAAGAGGTCTATGCTCAACCTAAATTGGGTTAGATATAACTTGGCTATCTCTACCAAGTCCTCCTCCATTATAACCCATTTTAAACAACTATTTAGATCCTATGCCCTTAGTGTATCTTTCAAAATCACCAAAAACAATATTACTAGAATCTGAATCTGAAATGGTAGAAGAAGATGAAGATTCTTGTGGTGAAAAACTTATAGTGCACTCAGTCATAGTCTCTACATCTGAAGTTGAAGGCTTTACCTTTTCACACTCACCACATTTCAATCTAATCAAGAGCTCATCTTTAGATTTGAGCTCCGATTTTAACTTTGCCACTTGCAATTCAAGTGCAAATTTATGGCATCTCAAGATTGCATTTTCATCTTTGATGGCCTCAATCTATGACAACATGCCCATGGTTTCCTATAAACACCTGATTCCACACTGCACACTACAATATAATCAATTTGCAAACCAATAATCCAACTATTCTGGAAGCAACTGTCAATACACAACTAGAAGCAAACCCTACATTCTAACTGCTCTGATACCAACTTGATCCGTAAACACCACTGATAAACTCAAAGTGAAATTTTAAAAGTATGAATTCTAAATTTCTCAACTTATAAGATGTTAGAATGATTAAAAATTAATGAAAATTTGATCTAAATCAGTTTCAAAACTGAAATAAAGGTGAATTGATAGATCACATCAAGTATCCATTGAAACCGTCAGATTTTTCAAATTCTCAATTTTATCCAATTTCTCGTAAATGATCAATTCATTAAAAATTTTCATTCTAATTAAAAATCTGAATTTATAATCTAAAAATTAACTAAAAATGAAATGCAAAACTGAATTCAAAGATCAAAACACAAAAATTGTTTACGGGGTTCAGAATTCCTATGTCCCCGAGTTCTTATCGAACCAATCCATTAATTGTTGCTAAATTTTCAAGCCAAAATAATACTTAAAAATAAAAAAAGATTATATATCTCTACAAAAATAGTGTTTCAGACCTTCGAAAGACCTTCGCTGACTCAGCACGTCCTTCACCTTCCTGAATCACAAGCAAAGGCTTTCTCTAAATCAAAATTGGCAACTTCTATAGCTCAAAATGGAATCACCAATTCTCCAAAATGGGCAAATGAATATACTACACAGAGCGTATCAAAATTATAAACAAATTTGTTGTTTACTCTGAGCTCTGGTTCGGCCTCTAAGGGCTCCAAAATGATGAAAGACAGAAAATTGATCTATATTTTTCCATACACAGTCGGCCATAAGCTTCCCTTTAAATACAAGTTCGCTCCTTTCAAATCACTTGGCAGTCCATGGCATAAGTGGTCAAATCTTATCCCTTTTGGATGGTAGGTCAAGTGTTCAAAACTGTCGGCCTTTCTTTTAAGCGCTTATGCTTTATCTTTATCCCACATGTGTGGGTTGAGCGGTTCAAACAAGGCTTAAAATAGCCTTTGAGCGCCATTTCCTCCGTGGGTTTATCCCACATGCACAGATTTGGGATAAGACAAGGCTTTAAAAATCCTTCAGCTGCCCACTTATCATGTGGCTTTGGCCACCTAAGAGGCATTTTGTTTGGGCTTGGGCTTGGTCTTTCCTTCGAACTCGCCACATGCTTGGTCTCGCCACCTTGCTCAACGAGCTTATCTCATGCTTAACTCCACGTGGCATGTTGATGACATGGCATGTCATCGAACCATTTTTTTTTCAAACCTTTCAATTTGCCAAGTGTCAACCTTCGATAGGTCCAAATGTCGAAACAACCTCGAAACACGTGCCACATGTCGCAAGAGACATTTTTCGACCAATCTTCAAATGGCCATAATAGGAGCTCCCAAACTCGGATTTACATTCCAAAAAATATGTCGAAAAGCTCTCAACGAGCTCTATGCTGTGAAATTGGTTTCATCATGATTTGGAAACTTGTCCAAAATGAACTCTAGATCAATAGTGGTTGAAGTCTTTTAGAAAAAATCATCTCAATAAAAAAAACCAAACTTGGTGCTCTGCCAATGCCCCTTTCTTCCTTGGAAATGCAACACTTTATAGAATACTTTGAAGATGACTTTCGAGAACTTGAGTCCTTATTTTCAAGTTCACTCCTAGAAAGGAAACTTTCATCTTAGATTTTAATAGAAAAAATTGCAAACTAGAGAAATCACTTATACTCAAAAACAATGACTATTTGCATGAGGAGGATTCAATAAAAAAATTCATCAGAAATAAAAAAGGATGTTCAATTAAAAACTAACTTTCATATTCAACAAATGTACCCTTGGTTAGCTGAGGGATATTTAGATGAACTAAAATAATTTCCATCAGTGGAATGCCTAAATCCAATTATGAAAGGTTCAACATGTTAGAAGTGGGAAATGAAAGTACTCAACTTAAAATTATAATGAAGACCCTATCTTTGAATTATTTCACTATGGAGAACTTGTTTTATGAACTATTATCTTGCCATCACATCATCCCATCTCACTTACACTTCCAATGTTGCATAAGAAATATTATAATAAATTTTATTTCTATACTTTTATGTCATGGGAGTGTTTCTTCCAACTTACCTCATTATGAGAATGATTTCATCACATAAAAAACAAAACACCAATTGTATACATACTAAAAGTGTTGATTGTATATGCATTAAAACATAAAGTGCCAACCTTTTGTAATTGAGGGGGTGGCACAAGGTGATGGGCGTGGGGGGGCAGGTGTGGAAGGGGAGTGTGGGGGGTTTGATTTTTGCCCTAGTTTATCTATTGATCACTCAGTTTCTACTTGCACTACCTCATAGATCACAACTTGGTTCCACTTCTCACTCCATTTAGTTATAACAACTAGAAATCTAAAGTGAGATTTTTCCTAAGAAGAAAAGGTTTACACAGAATAACTTTGAACAGGGAAACTGAACTAGCACTTGATGTATACAAAATTAAATGGTTTAATAAGTGTGATGAAACATACAGCCTTCTGTGTTTATCTATTTATCCTGACTTACTTTTTCATATTGAATATATCAAAACATCACCGAAATTTCCTAAATTGGTCTATATTACTCTTGATCCATGTTGGAACCTACACAATTCATACTAAGCCATCACTATTTTGTAAAAACATCTAATTTTTTGAACATGTCAATGAATTCATGTAGTATTATTTGTTCCCATGTTCATTTTTATATAAAATCTTGTTTTCTATGTTGTGTCTATTTCATTTCATTTCTTTGTTTTTTTTGTTGTGTGTATACTTTTATAAATAATACAATAATGGAAATAATCTCTTGTGATGTGATTCTAAGTTTTTTTTTCATGACTCTATTTTCCAATGGATAAGTACTAATATAATCCAATTATTTTGGAGTTTTCCCTGTGTCCATTACAATCCATGTATCCATCTACAACCAACTTTTGTACCCAAAATTTGAATTCATGAAAATTTTAAAATTTCGGTTATCACATGAATAAATTGGAAGTTTTTAGTTTTTCCACAACCCAAATTTTGACTTTGTCTAAATCCAAAAAAATGGTTCCCATATATTTTTATTTCCCCAAGGATCATTTTTTTCCAAAGTATTTTTTTGTAAAATCCAAATAGAGAAAGTAGAAGAAGCATGCACTTAGAGTTGTTCCAACAATACCTCATGTACAACTGAGACATGTTTCTTCTAGTTCATAGTTTCAAATTTAAAAAAAAAAAGTCCCACATGTTGTGCTTGTATAAAGGATAATATTTTTCCAAAGAGTCAAGTCTAAAAATTTGGCATGGTGTTGGCAACACCTCAAGTTCACAGTAGACATGATTCTCCCCCACCCATTTTTTAGATCTTATAAATCTCAAAAGTTGGTCTTCCTTTTAAAAAATATGTTCACTAAAATATCTTCTACATGTTTCACTTGAGATATTTGTATTTTTTGAGAAACCATAACTTTGGCATGGTAAGGACACCACCTTGAGTATGTGGTAGGTGGATTTTCCCCCTCAAATTTTTCAAGTCTTCCAATTTTCAAAAGTTGATCTTCCTTTTACAAAATATTCTCCTTGGAAGCTCTTCTACATGTTTCACTCTATTAATTTTCATTTCAAATAAATTGAAACTTTGGCATTATACATGCATCACCTCAAGTATGTGACATGTGTGTTTAACCCTAAAATCTAGATGAAATAATCTAGGGTTAAAAGGCTAGAGATAGACAATATTATGAATTTAATTATTGAGATATGATAAAAATAATAAGTACAACTAGTGACTAATAGAATAATTAAATGAAAATAAGATTACTTAGATGGATTACTATGCACATTCATATTTGATATGGAATAGGCTAGAAATAGACTAGATCTAGATTCTAGATCAGTGATCAGATTCTAGAAATTTTACATTTGTGGCCTCAGACACTTGTGTCGACCTTGAATGGTTATGTCGATGTTTATATCTAACTTGGACATAGGTGTCTTGTAAGGAATACCTACTAGATCTGGATGTGACCACGTAGAATATTTTAGGTTTTATGTCACCTACACTTTGATATGCTCATATCTGAATTATAGGTTATCACTCTTTTCAAATCATAAAAACCCTAAGTCTTCATCTTCATAGTGGCCTTAGTAAAAATGGGTTAGTGGAATCATGGTGTCAAGCTAACCCCAAAGACCCCTCTATTATTAGGTGCTTCTACATATCCACTAATTTGAAGAGAGCCTTAGGCTAATGTAGTTCTCCCATAATGTGTTAAATTGGGAGTGCACAAGGATGTAATATTCGGAAAGCAAGTAAAATAGTGACCTAGCTTGTAACTTGACAAATATGACTCATAGGCTGCTCCTTTAGTGCCGTAAACATGTATATGTTTTGTCCCTATGATTAATATGGAAATATGAGAAAATAGGGAAGTTTTGCTCACTTTAATGCTTGATTAAATGCTTTTGGTAAGTTGCCTTGTGATTTGTTAGGTTTGTGCTAGGTGAATAATGAATGAGGATTGATCATGCATATATACCAATACTTATAGAGAATATCTCATAATAAATCACTTAGACCAATCATAGTGATATATTTCATTTGAAAATTGGATGACTTCAGGGCACGGAACACTTGTGCTAGAATATGACATGTCAGTATAGGCATATAACTAGGATGTAAGTATCCAAGAAGATGTAAAATAAGAATAAGTCCAGAACTTATAGAAATAGAAGATAAGTAGGTTTATACAATTTTGAGAATGATAGAATTTATAAGTCATCAAAATAACATTGATCAAACTAAGAGATAAGTAATAGGCACAAAGAGATAGCAAATGCAAGCCTTTTAGCATTGGTAACGGTCTAGAACTAAGAGGAACGCTGGTATGTATTTTCCAAGTGTACAAAATTTAGGTGTTATATAATTTAGATTTAATGTTTACATTTATCCCCTTTTAATCTAGTAATGAAATTGTTAGTTTAAAAAAAAAAAAAATTGTACCTAGGTGTGTATAACACACCTTGCCTTTGTGTAAGCCCAACTTAAATTCTTTGTTGGAGACTGATCTGCAACCAATAGCATGTTATAGTATATAATCAGTACATAATATGAAATTGAACTCATTGAAATGATTGAAAGAGAAAGAGTGAGTTTTAGGACTACAACTATGTATCAATGCAACCACCTTACCTTTTGGCAACTTGATTTTAAAATATGTATCATTATGAACCATTTAAAATAATATTAGGAAAATTTTGAATCTATATTTTCATATATATAGAGAGGTTTATATAATAATTTACCCCCAACCTTAAATAAAATGTGAGTTTCCACCTGACGATATAAATTAGCTCAACCGTGTAACCCAATCATACTTATAACATGGTGAGCAAGAGTTGATCCAAGTCAACCCACACTATAAATATGGTGAGGTTGGATATGTACTCATATCCAACCTATAAACTTGGCAATAATGAGTGATTTAATCACCTAAACCATACAAAAAGTGAACCAACTATTGCAGTAAATTAGCTCAATAATAGTCTATAACAGTCCAACTTGGTGAGCTAATGTCTATAGAAGTATTTTTAAATGTGAAACTAATTTTGATTTTTCAATTTAGGTTATCTTTGCATGTAGCATATGCACCTTATATATGTCTCATGATAAAATATAGGTATAGTATGGTACCAATGTATAGAGTTATGTCATAAATGTGTATCTAAAAAATATAATTGTGTAATTTGGCCAATTTGCAACTGTGTAACTGTGGAGAACATGTTTACAAAAAATTCTCCCATTAAAATATAAAACTAAGAGCTAGTATAATTATGGAGAGCATGTTTACATATCATGCCCCCACTATATATTTGAATTTTTAAATTGTGAAAAATGTGAAATCTATGTCTCTATGGCATTCCCCTATTGATATTCCCCCAATTTTGAGTTGAGGTTAAGTATAAATTAATAGTGACCTTACCTCAAAATCCTAATATAATCATATAGTATGTGTATGAACCATGTAGTATATATAAGGAATGTGTCTAGGTAGATATATCATTGAAGCATGTAAAATGTGATCGCATCAAGTCTTAAGATGCATGATATAGATAATGCAACATTTAGATAGCAAAAATATAATTTCAACAAGCAATCAAGCACACACACACAAGATCACTCAAAATCAAATCAAAAGGTAATGGTCCAAGGAGACCTCAAACAAGGGACATGTTCAGATTTCACACAATCAAAGGAACATGACTTAGTCAAATATCCACAAAGTAAGGAATGATATATTCAAAAGCATGTAGAATGTGATCACATCAAGTCTTATGATGCATGATATATATCATCGAAACATTTAGATATCAATAGTACAAGTTCAACAAGCAATCAAGCACACACAAGATCACTCAAAATCAAATCAAAAGGGAATGGTCAAAGGAGACCTCAAACAAGGGACATGTTCAAATGTCACATAATCAAAGGGACACAACTTAGTCAAATGTCCACAAAGTAAGGAATGATATATTCAAATGTCCATACAACAAGCAATGATATATTTAAATGTCAAAGTAAGAAAACAAAGGCATGGGGGCTAAAAATAATGGAACATATTCAATTGCTCAACAAGTAAGATAAAGCACTCAAGGAAGTGTATAAAATAAAATCATAAGCAACTAGAATAAACATAGCATACTATCCCTTGGATATATGTGTTATCAAAAAACATCAATTACATAAAATATCAAGTACATTATGAAAGATATAAGCATGAATAAGTCATGTGTAAGTACATAATCTCAAACATTATAGTGGAAAGTGATCATATAGCCATATAACTTGTGTGTATTAAGATCAAAATCATCGAATGCCCCCAATGTCTATATGACATGAAGGCCCAACATCCATATAAGAATGGATCAGGTATATGTGTATGCCTATATCACATTCAAATTATGTGTGAAACACATGTGTATACAGGAAGGTATTGATATGTCATCTACCAACATGCAATCAATAACAAATATTCCAAGGAGCCAATAGAACGTATGCTAAAAATGTTTTTGGATTTTTTAAGTTTCTTATTTTTTTGGTATTTTTGGAATATTTGCAAAGAAAGAAACATCATGCGATCTCATCTAATGGATGCTCATAGGTATCTCCCCACTGGGAACCTAGTGCAATAAATTGGTGATACTACCAAGGAGTATATGTAATATCTAGCAGTATAGTATCTATAATGTTCTACATATGTATAGTAGGACTTTGTGGATGTGGAGAAACAATAGAAAGGATGGGAGTTCATAAAACCCATTGTTGATTGTTCTGTGGTTTCTTTGGAACAACAATAATAGGAACTTATTTAGGTTATCTATATATCTAAATTTGGTGCATATTAGATGAGGATTTTGTGATATCCATTGTGTATCTCTGTTATAATGATCTATCAAGTATTAATTGCCTAGAAAAGGGGATTTCTTATTACTTACCCTTTCATAGAGAATTAATGTTAGTAGGTTTTATAATTAATTATCTAGGTATAAAATTCTCTTTTTCAAGTGGATTTTCATTTGAAATTCTAGAAACTATAATTACCCAATCGGCATGAATGTATTTTACACACCCATACATTGTAGAAGATACTACTCAAAATGTATGTATCCAAGGTCATCCCAATAACATATCAAATACTCCCATCTATGATATAACTAAAAAGGTATTAATGACATGTGTTGGACCCGCATGTAAAGGTAATTATATCTCACTAATAATAAGTTGTGATGTCCCATTGAATGCTCTAATTGATTTGGTTGAAGGATGTAAATCATTATGTGTATAACCCAAATGTGTAAGTAAAGTCATGGTGTAATTTTTTTCACTTGCACCATTATCAATCATAACACTATGTAAATGTTGGTGATCAAGGTATTCTTGAATGAATAAGGAATAAAGATCAGAATCATCATCCACAATTTCATTATCATCAAAATTAATAGAAGTTCTTTGAACCATAGGAGTTGTATGTCACGTATAAGTACCAATGATCCCATCCAATGGGTCCCTGTAATTTGATGGAGGATGTTCATTATATACCATTTGAAATTATAGATCTTTATTATAATGATCTTCCAAATGATTGTTAAATATTTTCTATTTTGGTGATCACCTAGTTGTGACCCTGATTCCTTTGGAGGATCATCAAATGTGATATTGTATTCATTTATGAGGTCTTGGATCTTATGCTTCAAGGTAAAACATATATTTTTAGAATGCCCAAGGCCTTGGTGATAGTCATAAAAAGCATTCACATCATACCCTTTGGGTAGATGTCTACTCATATCAAACTCTACATGAGGAGGGAGAGATATGAGGTGACACTCTACAAGCCACAAGAGTAATGAAGTGGGAGACTCAGGTAAGTGTGTAAATTATCTTCTTGGTGCATTGGATAAGATAATAATATTAGGTTGTTGTGACACTACATTAACCATGTAGGTGTTTCCTTTTTAAGCTTGAGAGATTTTACCATATAACTTGTTTTGATAGTAAAATTGGTTTTAGATGTAGACGTAGTTAGTGTGTTTGCTACATAATTAATTTTTTCAATGAGATAAGTTGCATTTCATGATCATAAATAATATGGCATAATGAATTGAAAGATTTGAATTTTTTGAAAATAATGGATTCATGTAATGGGGCAAGTAAACTTTTCTTGAAGATGTCTTACAACTCTTTATCTACCATTGGATTGGTAATTTTAGCTAACATTGTCTTGTACCTTAAGAGATTATTTTATAGGTTCATTGGTTCCTTGTTTGATTTTTACAATTTGGTCATAGGAAACCTTTTCTATAATATTGATAGAGAAGTGTGCCAAAAAATTATCTACAAGAGGTTTGAATGCATTTACTAATTGGAATGGTAAATCATAAAACCACCTTAAAGCATAATCTTTTAATATCCTTGTAATTAATTTGGTCAAAATTTTAGAATATGGAGGCATAGTCAAGTCATGCCGCATAGAAAGATCGAATATGTTGTCTAGGATCACTCTTGCCATCATAAAATTTAAACTTAGGTTTAACAAACCTAGTTGGCAAGGGGTGAAAATATACCTTTGGTGCAATAGGATTATGCAACACCTCTTGTGAATCAATAGCATAAGGTGATTTCATATAATTTTTCTCAATATTTTTAACCTTAGTTTGTAAAAGTTTTATAATTTGGACAAGAGCTTTCACTTAATGGTCTTTAAGTTTGTAAATTTGAGAAGTCACCAAAGGAGGTGTACCCATAGGTTTGGTAGATACAAGAATTTAAATAGGTAATTGGGTTGAAGTATTAAGGTTTCCCATGTAAGATTTGGAAATAGCAGTTTTAGGGAACAAAGGTTTTAATGCATATCCTATGCCCCCATTATAAGTATGAGGCAATGATGTGCCTAAGGGGAGGGTTATTTGTATATGGGGATGACCCATATATCTAATAGCATGATCAATAAATGGACCTACTTTTTCATGTATGCTTTTTAATTTTTAAGTATCTAATATTGTTCTTAAGATTTCATCAAAATCTTCATGTTTTTTATGAATATGGTCATGAAACAATGCAATTTCTTGTACTTATTCATGATTTATTTGTTCATGTTCATTGGATTCATTAGACTCATGATTTTCATTATTATAATATTCTTCTATCATAACATCATCAGTATGTTATTCATTCTCAACATTTGTATCATCATGGATTATAGGATTAGGCCATTCATTATTTTGAGACATCTTAGGTGGTAGGAGAGGAAGCTCAATGTGTTCAATAGGCACACCTCTCAATCTAAGGCTACTCCTAAGTTGCATGCAAAATAATGTTGTGAGATGAAAATTTGAGTAATGGATTATGATATGCAATCATATCAAAAATACTCAAATTACCAATCTACAAGTAAAATATAGAGCCAATAGGATTAAAAAATTCAATGATAAATGAACATTTAAATCCTAAAGTTAAGTTATCTAAATCAAGAGCAAAACAAGAAAGGACTAAGTGATTATGGATTATGGATTGCTTACAAATAGACTCAAAATTTTAGAATGATATTATCTTGATCAAAAGATTTGGATAGAATGGATTCATGGATTTATTGGATTTATTGGACTTATTGGACTATAGATATTCATGAGATTTACAATTGATTTTCTCAATGGATTCCAAATGGAAGAGTGAAGGTGTTTAAATAATTTGGAGGGATAATTAATAAGATATTAAAAATTCCTTGGAATCCTTTAGAACTAGAATATTATAGAGAGGAGGGATTAGATAGAGAGGATTCCAAAATTGGAGAATTCTAGAATCCATTAGGAGGGATTAATGATTATTATAATGAGGTTATGTTAGCGATTAGATAAGGGTTATGATGGGTGATTAGGGGGTGGGCTTGTAGGAAACCCTAGGAGTAGGTAGGTAGGTGGGTTGTGAATTAAAAATTCATAATATAATAAATAAGTGGGGTTAAGTGATAGTCAAGATAGATTAAAAGAATTAATGAAGACATGGGAAGGGGTAAGTTTGATGTATGCTAAAATGAATGAATGGGATGTTATAAAAGTTATTACAAGGAGTTAGTAAAGAGGAATTATATGAAGTTGGGTGAGATTAGTAATTAATAGATGAACTTAGTGATGTTAGTGTCGACTAATAATAATATTAGTGATGATAAATGAAGTGAGAAAATTTAGATGCATACATTTTGCCCCTCTTTGAAAGGACATTATGACTGATGAAGTATAAGGAGTAATGGTCTTTCAAAGAAGAAAGACATTCATGGATGAATGTTAGTAAATGATGTTAGTGGATACATGATTCCCCATCGAGGGGACATGCAAGGAGGAAGGATGCATATGGACACTCAAAAATAAGAAACAAGGGGCAAGATGGATGAATTAATAAAGGGATGGGATGCAATATGGGAAACTGATGATGAAGAAGATGAAATTGATATGAGCAGTGAGCTATAAATTGATGATGCTCCTAGTAAATACCTATGAACATAGAGTAAAAATGATGGTGTCACAGTTATCAACACATCTTAAGGGGGAATCAATGGTAACATGATGATAAAAGTCACAAATTTTGACATATTTAATGCAAGGACACATGCTAAGGAGTGTTATAGACTGGGATTATAGGGGTCACAAGATTTTGACTTATCCTAGGCAAGGATGCATCCCTGAGAGAGATAAAAACTAAGAGGATAAAGAACATGAGCATTCAACATATCCCAAGCAAAAAAACATGCAAGGGAGAGCTATAGGCTAGGATAAAACAATGATTTGATAGTATTAATCAACAAATGTAGATCAAATTTAAAGTTGAATGATAAGATGATGGAGATGAGAGAAAGGAAATGATATAATTCAGTGATCAAAAGATGAAGGGGAAGATTCAGTCTAAAATGCATCAAATTAATGATCCATAACATGATTAATATTGATAATGCCCCTAGCAAAGACACATGTAAGGGAATAAGAGATGATATTAAATTTATGATCCTAAGCATGCCCCAATCGAAGAAGGAAACCATACACTTTAAATGATGAATTGACCAATCAGTGATAATGGATGGGTGATGGAAGAAAAGATGGATGTTGTGATGTGTCGAGCCTAATCTATAGGTACAAGCAATTGATGAAAAATACTAGAAAATGATTAAGTGGATAGGGATTAATCAATTTGACTAATTGATTAATGATTGATATTATAGCTCAAGGATTTGACTAATGTAAGACTTGAGGATTATGAGATACAAGAGAGATGTGATGAGAAAAGAGGAGAGAGTGTCTGAGTTAACCTCAGGCACACCATGTGACTAAGCATTGCCTACATAGTTTGAAAAGACCTTAGGCCAATGTAGTTCAAACTAGATGATAGATGACAAGATAGACTTTATAAGGAAGAGGATGGTGACTGTTAGACATGTTAGTTGTTACATTGGGGATGCTTTGACTTATATGTTAGATATGAAGATAAAAGACTAGGATAAGTGATTCAACATAAGATGTTAGATGTTATGACATATGGTTGGGTTATATGATTGAACTTTGATGATGGGATGAAGAAGATTAGACTATTAGGTAGGTGATAGAAGATAGGAGAAATGATGAGTGTAGTCCATTATCAGGCCATAATTATTGTTTCCACATCCTACTCTTCCACTCACACTTCCTACATATATTACAATTTTTATATTACCTCCAACATGCAAACTACTTATTATTCTTGGCCATTGCACATTGTATGGCAGTTACACTTCCATGATTATTGGTTTAGATTGTATTTTCATAATATGCACATTGTATGGCAGTTATGTACTTCCATGCTTCTTGGTTTATAGTGTCTTTTCATGATATGCATATTGTATGGTAGTTACACTTCCATGATTCTTGGTTTACATTATATTTTCATGATATGCATGGTTTCCATATATAATATTTGATACTTTATATAAAATTAAGTGAGACCTTTTTTACATAAACAATTGATGGCTGGAGTAAGCACTCCTCCCTCTCTACGAGCTGAGACAGACATGGGTGTTTCTATTACAATGTCACCTTCACATGCGCTAACAGAGGTATATATTAATTCTTGTAATTTTGAATTGTAAAAATAGACTTGTTTTAATAATTTTACTACATATACTTGGGGCAAATATAACTTATGTAAATGTATTGTGTATGCATGTTTGTCCTATGACATATGATAGCCCCAGTCAGATGATTAGTAGGGCAACTTTTCATGTTTCTCTTATATTTGAGATGCCTATTCAAACAGTTGAGCTTGCCATTGACTTGTTTGAGCATTAAAAATAGATTGAATAGGATCGTGAGATTGTAGTAAGTGCATGTGTTTAAATTATTTTTTATTGTAGTTTAAAATTACTTTTTTACCAATTGTTTGAATTTATTTTATGTTAATTTTATAATAATTCTTATTTTTGAATAGGTTCAACTACAAGTAATTTATGAGCATAGGACCCATAGTCAGACCTCGGAGAAATCAAAAGCATTACAGGGGTCTCCATCTACTAGTAGTGCATCCCAGGGAGAGTCTTCTTTGAGGAAGGCAAAGAGAGTGAGGCTATTTGATGAATAAGATGTCTTACATGAGATGTGCTTTTTTGTATGCCTATATGGCAATTTATGCATTTTTGGCATTATATATGGATAGATGACATTCACCAAACATTATATACTATGTTGGTAGATGTAATTTTTTGTATGCCTATGATGGCAATTTATACAATATTGGCATTGCACACATGTGCCTATCATGGCAATCTATCTAATTTATATTCAGTTTTCATTTCATTGTGTGTTATTGTACAGTATTGTTTTGATCTTCCAAACTATTATCTATCAGCTATCATATTTAATGTTTTACATAAATGAGGATTAAAATATTATTCTTTTCAATGCTATAAATCTTAGATCTCCCATATTTTTTAAATTAAAGTTTTTATTTCATTGTGTGTAGTGGAAATGACTAATGACACTCTTATCACTTAGGTTTAATGGCCTTCTCTTTGTACCTACTTCTTATACACTTTGTAGACACTTATTGGTGTCATTATACCTCTTAAAAATGTATCACATTCATTCTCTAACTCATTTCATTCATTCCATTCACAAACGTCCTCTCACTCTTTCACTATCTTCTCACTGGGCAATCCTCTTAGGTTTCAAGTACCAAAACTTGATATAGATCTCAAGGAGTCAGTATTTTGTCATATATGTTCTTATATGGTCAAATAACACCTATCTTAACCTCTTATAGGATCTCAAACAAACTTAAACATTCAATTCCACATATAGGGCTCGCAATGGTCTCCTTAGGCTTGTAGCATTTTTTATCCAAATTCTCTTGGTTTGAGAAATATATCATCTATTATGTATATTTAAAAACTTTTATAGACACCCTCTATCTCTTTACAGGTGTGTGTCAATTTACATGACCTAACTCCACTCCTAGACCACACTTCCTTTGTAAACCACCCTTCAATTAGGCCTAATTAGCCCTATCTTAAACCCACAGTCACCAAATCCATACTGTATGGCCTTCAACCACACAAAAACCACTTTATTCCTTTTCCATAAATAAAAAAATGTCAAATTATGAAGTTTCATTAATTTATAAGGTTAAAAATCTTTCAGTGGGGTTTTTGCTCTTGAAACCCTAGTTAGGCTTTTGCGAAGGCTGAGGGGCTATATAATTCAATATCTTGATTTATAAAAATTTTAAAAGGACAAAAATGACACATCTAGGTATTTTTTCACCCAACACACATTATAAAATAGGTGATACATCTCATTTCTCTTTATTCTCTCTTCTAACCATCAAAACATAGGTTTTTTAGTCTTATTTAGGATTGTGACAATAGGGTTTGTTTATCAATGAGTGTCAAGGACTCTCTTAATGTATTTTCTAACTCTCACTACCTTTTTACACCTTTAAAAAACCATACAAACCATTATATACATTAGCATACACATTTATAAAAGAAATGTCTCTCCTCTCTATCTTGATTATGCACAACAAGGCACCCTATAGGCCTGTGATAGCAACATGGAGTATTAGTTCAATTTTAAATCTCTCATGCATATTCTAAGAGATTAAAAAACTCATTTTCTTAAGGTACCATATTCCAAGTCCATATATTCAATTTCATACTTGAAAAGATTAAGAAACAAGTCTTACTTCCCTTTGCAATGTGACTGTTAACCCAAAACAAGGTGTAGATGGGGTTTCTTTATTCTAGACGACTATATGTTGATTCTTTACCATTATATTTTGTATTAAAAACAATTAAATTTCCACATAAATTATCATTCTCGGTCTATATATCATTATCTACACCAAAGTCATACTCCATTTATGAGAAACAACCATCTACTTTCATATTAGACTGTCATAGGTAAAACATGGTATATGGGTAGAGGTAACCCTTTTTACTGAGTTCTCCATGTATAAATGTCTTACTCATTTATCTATAGGTTTTTATAGGTTCAACACATTCAAAACTAATAACATGATGACTCACAACTTACCAACCTAGTGGAATCACTCCAAGCTCCCTTCCTTGACTGTGACCTACAGTCACTTCTTGGTTACCACCTACAGTCATTCATCCACCTAAAACCTTACATAAATGAAAAAATATTCATGGCCTCAAGGACATTCAAGGATAACACTAAAATAATTCAATCACATGAATTTAATGTAGAATCCACAACGATTCACTTTCCTTTATTCATAGCTTTGTTCTCTATGACATTGCAATCCTTTCTTGGACTAGAGATCTTTCTTGAGATGTTTTATACATGAATTATGGGACCTTTTAATATAACTTATCTCACATAACCATTTCCAAATATTTTCCTACATCACCTTATATCATCCCCTAATACCACCTAATAGGTCAATAGGTCAATTACTCATTAAGTTTCTAGGTCTCTAGTTTAAGTTATCAAAGTTTAAGTTGTGGTTGTAAAAATCTAGTTTTGATGTGTACTGATTGAAAAATGACACTTCCAACACATTAAAGGGGGATAATAACATCTATTAATAGGTTCTTGGCCTCCTATCAAACCCGATCGACAAACCCACCACCCATTCCAGCCTCAAGAACACCCTTCCCAATACAATAAAAATATATTTTTTTAGTCTAAGTTTAAACATGCATAAAATGAAAAATTTTAAGTCATTTCCATGAACCATAAAATCCTTCCCCTACCTATTTAATCCCTCTAATTTTACCCTATAACACTCAGGTGTAAGCTTCGATATCAATCTGTTGGATAAGCTGAAGTAAGGGGTCCAAAAATGCAACTTTTTGGCAATGAACAAGCAACATCTTGAGCTCCAATTGGAATTTATACCTTTGGGAACCCCATCTATGAATATATCACTTTGATCTTGTCAATATAAAAAAATTACATTTTATCACACTACCACAATTTTCAAATCCACATGAAAATACATTTTCACTATCGTTTCGAAGAGCAAAAACACTGACAACAAATGTTGTCAAAGTTTAAGTTATGGTTATATAAATCTAGTTTCAATGATTCATGCCTGAAAATTAATACTAAAAACATGTTTGGGGGGTATATAAAGTCTAGGACTAGGTTCTTGGCCTCCAATCAAGCCTGATCAACAAACCCACCACCCATTATGGCCTCAAGAACACCCTTCCTAATATAAGAAAAATGCATTTTTTAGCCTGGGTTCAAACACTCATAAAATGAAAATTGTAAGTCATTTACATGAACTATCAGATCCTTCCCATGCCTATTTAATCCCTCTAATCATGCCCTATATCACTCAATTTTAATCTTTAAGAGCAATCTGTTGGCTAAGTTACAGTGAGGGGTCCAAAAATGTAACTTTTTGGCAGTGAACAAGCAACTTCTTGAGCTCTAACTGGCATTTTTGCCTCCAGGACGTCCACCTCAAAATATATCACTTTGATCACATCCAGATAGTAAAATTACATGTTATCACGTTGCCACAACATTCAAATCCACCCGAAAATGCATTTTCACTACCGTTCCAAAGATTAGAACCACTGACAATAAATGTTGTTAAAGTTTAAGTTGTGGTTGTAGAACTCTAGTTATGATGATTCATAACTAAAAATTAACACTAAAAACACATATCTAAGGTTGGATAATGTCTAGGACCAGGTTTTTGGCCTTCCATCAGGTCTGATTGACAAACCCACCACCCATTTTGACTTCAAGAATACCCTTTCCAATATAAGAAAAATGCAATTTTTTAGCCTAAGTTCAAACAGCCATAAAATGAAAATTGTAAGTCATTTCCATGAACCATCATATCTTTCCCCAACCTCTTTAATACTTCTAATCGCACCTTATATCACTTAGGTGGAATATTTGAGAGTAATCTATTGGCCAAGTTGTAGTGAGAGGTCCAAAAATGCAACTTTTTGGCAGTGAACAAGCAACTTCTTGAGCTCCATCTGACATTTCTACCTCTGGGACCTCCACATCAAAATATATCACTAAAATCATGTCTAAATAGGCAAATTACATGTTATCACACCACCATGATGTTCAAATCCACCCAAAAGTGCATTTTCACTACCATTCTAGAGAGCGGAAACATTGACAATAAATTTTGTCAAAGTTTAAGTTGTGGTTACAAAACTCTAGTTTTGATGTTTATTGACTAAAAAATAAAAATTCCAACATGTCTAGGGTTGGATAACATCTAGTAAAAGGTTCTTGGCCTCCCATCAGGCCCAATCGACAAACCCACCACCCATTCTGGCCTCAAGAACACCCTTCCTAATACAAGAAAAATGCAATTTTTTAACCTAAGTTGAAACACTCATAAAACAAAAATTATAAGTCATTTTTATGAACCATCAGATCCCTCCCCTACCTCTTCAATCCCTATAATCGCACCCCAGATTACTCAGGTGGAAGCTTCAATACCAATATGTTGGACATGTTGAAGTGATGAGTCCAAAAATGCAACTTTTTAGCATTAAACAAGCAACTTCTTGAGCTCCAACTAATATTTATACCTTTGGGACTTCCACCTCAAAATATATCATTATAATCATGTCCAGATAGGCAAATTACATTCTATCACACCACCACAATTTTTAAATCCACCCAAAAGTGTATTTTCACTACCATTCCAGAGTGTGAAAACACTGACAATAAATGTTTTGGTTATAATTTACAGAACTCTAGTTCCAATGCTTCTTGACTAAAAACTAACATTGCCAACATGTCCAGGGGGAGGATAATATTTAAGACTAGGTTATTAGCCTCCCATTAGGCTTGATCGACAAACCCACTACCCATTCTGGCCTCAAGAACACCCTTCCCAGTACAAGAAAAATGCATTTTTTAAGCCTAAGTTCAAACACCCATAAAATGAAACCTATAAGTCATTTCTTGAGATTTGATCATGTCCAACTTGAGTTTTTATTAGCTTCAAAAATATAGAATTATTTACTGACAATTCCAACCACGTGAAGGTGCAATCTTATTTGGCACCACTAACCTACAATAATTGTTAGTAAGTAATTAAAAATGAAATTTATATGTACTACCTAAAAATAAAAATATTTGGTAAAATTGATTACATCTACATTTGAAAAGTCAACATACCTAGGTATTTCAATCCAATAAACCACTAGGATCTTCTCTAACCTTGATAGTATCAAGAATAGCTTCAAGGTTTAACTCATGAACTTTTCATAGTTTCTTGTTTAATGGCCTCCCATGATATTTTTGTAATTGAATATTCATTGCAAGAATAAAATTTGAATAGTGCAGTATCTTCCTATGAATTTCAAACTCTTCAAACAACCATTGATGTAAATATTTTATATGATATCATCAAAACCAAGTTCCAGTGACTACCACTGACCCAATGGGATAGTCAATGTTTTCTCCATTTATAACTAGGGAAGTCAATTTTTTCTCTCTCTACACACTGATACAAGTAGCAATCAATGCCTTATTCATTATCTTCATCTGCAATAACTGCAAAAACATGCCATGTATCACAAAAAACCATTTCTACCAACAATATGAAGATATATAATGATAATAAATTGTATATAATGAAAAATATTCTACCTGGTTGAACTTGATTAGATACATGGTCAAATTCATTTGATGATGTCATATTTGTAAGTTGCTTTCATTATTTTTTTCTATTTATATTAAGTCTTCAGCTTGTTTTTGAAACCAATTTTTTCCCTATTTTGTCACTTACTGCATAAGTTGTAAGTATACGTTGGGCAACATTACAATCTTTGGTGCATGATTTTGGGCCTACAGTATGATATGCATCATGTATATTTTCAACAATTTCATTATTTTCATCATCCATGTTATATTTTATTAGTCCTAATGTGTATATTATAGGTCTCATCTTAATCAATTTTATCAATGAAACAAATAATTGACATCTTTGACTATCATAATCCAAATTATGAAAGAAAGTATCCCAAATATGTTGAGCCAATCTTCTTGAATGGCAATTAGACATTTTGTTATGCATTAGTTCTAAAATATTTTCATAGACTTCAATTAATTACTTTTCTTTTCTATGCATAATTCTTGGAGGTGTTGGTAATGGTGGAATTTGTTGAGAGAGTGTTTCAAAATTGTTATTACTTTCAATGTTTCGAGGTGGGATGACATTTTCTTCATTTTTTATTTATTCATTATATGTTTCCATGAAATTTTATTGATGGTTAATTTCATAATTATTTTTTTCCATCAAATTTTATTCATTCATAGGGGGTGAAGCATCATACATAGACTCATCATCAACAAAATCAAAAACTTGGAACTTTGAATGTAAACTTTCAACATTAAATAATTAATTATTTTCAATTTCATTATTATTCATTTCATTATGGTCAATTTCATCATTATTCAATTGATTATGGTTAGTTTCATCATTTTTTAATTCATTTTTGTCAATTGGATTATTATTTATGGCATTTGGTTCATTAGAATTAGGGTTTGTACTTTGTCTACCATAAAGTTTTTGCATTCATATCTTGTGTTTCTCTCTCAAATCTTCTAATTCCTCTGGTGTTTTGTTATTCAACATATTCCTCTTCTTGAACATGATCTCTCACCCATCATAAGGGGCAATTGATAACTTTTCAAAGGTGGGCTCAAGTACACAGGTGCCACAAATCTCACATAAGTATGCAGAGAATGTGTGGACAAAATTCTTGATTTGGGTTAAAAATAGTCATTGAAAAGTGAGCTTAGTCTAAAATAATCATAACACGATCATGTTATATAACATGATCACATTATTACATAATGTGATCACGTTATTTGTTGTATAAGGTTCTGCTTCATCCAATATATTGAGAAGCTTATATTAACAATAATGCAATTGTGTTATGTAATAACGTGATCATGTTATTGTTAATAATCATTTGGTGTTAGTAATTGGTAATGAGAACTAAGTATTACCTATATTAATAATAATGCAATCATGTTATCAAATAATGTGATCACATTATACTTAATATAGATTAGGGATTAAGGCATTAGTGCATAGGGTTTAGGGATTAGGGTTTATAATTTATGTTTTATGGATTAGGGATTACAATTTACTTTTTAGGGATTAGGTCATGCTAGGTTTGGGTTTGAGGGTGTATATAAGGTCTAATCACTCTATTCCATGTGTGAACCTAATTTTTACTACAAAGGATGTTAATTATGACTAAATCAATTGGTAAATAGGGAAATTTTTTGGTTTACAATTTAGGGTATAGTGTTTAGGGATTAGGTTTATGGTACACAGGGTCAATCACATTAGGGCTTAGGATTGGTATAGGGTTTTAAATGTGTATAGTTTAGGGATTAGGAATTAAAGAGTTTAGTGATTAGGAATTATAATTTAGGGATTAGGATTGGTTCAGGGTCTAAAGAGTTTATATTTATGTTTTAGAGTTTAGGGATTAGGAATTTTAAGCATTAGGGCTTGAGGTATAAGTTTTAGGGTATATAAGTACAATCATGGTGGTGATTTGGGAAAATTGGATCCACTCAACCCCCAAATCACATTTTATAGTCATGTAATTAAGTTGAAGGAGCTCTAAATAGCCCCAATTTACTTCAGATGCACAGCCAGATTGGTACTCCAAGGGTTATGTTTTGGCCATAGGTTTGAAAAGTGCATTTTATGACATCTTGTGATAAAAATAGTTATATCATAAGGCATGTATGTTTGTATCATGTAGTGGGAATTAGGGCATAAGGATTCCAATTTATGTTTTAGGGATTAGGGATTAGGGTTTAGGTTTAAGGACTTGTATATAATTTATCTAATCATTCTATGCATGTGCACCTAATTATTACTATAAAGGATGTTAATTGGGACTAAATTGATTGGTAAATAGGGAAATCTTATGGTTTACAATTTAGGGTTTATGGTTTAGGGCTTAGGTTTTAATGTATATATGGTGTAGGATACATAAGGTCAATCACAAAGATAATTGAGGATAATTTGAATCTCTTGGACCCATTTGTGACTATAGAATATGTTATTGGGTTGTCATTGTACCCTAGATGTCATCATGTAGATTGAGTGAATTAGTTAAATGGGGCAATCAGTCATGTGATTTAGGCCAAACTGAGTCCTATGAACTTAATTCTTAGTCTAAATGATGTTAATTTGGGCTAAAATGATTGGTTCAAGATTTAAAGAGGTTATATTTATGGTTTAGAGTTTAGGGATTAGGGATTGGGAACTTTAAGGATTAGGGCTTAGGGTATAGGTTTTAGGGTATATAAGGTACAATCATGAAGGCAATAGGGGAAAATTTGAGCTCTTTAAACCTAAATATTTGAGTAAATATTGTGATTTTGAGTTCAGTTAGCCCCTACAACATCATGAATTGAGTCAATTAAGTTAATTATGGTTTAATGAGTGATATATTTTTAACCAAGTTCATCCCTATGTACCTAATTCTTACTATATATATAAAGGATGTTAATTGGGGATAAATTTATTTGTTTAGGGTTTAGGGTCTATAATTTAAAGGGTTTGGGGTTTATGGCTTATGGATTAGGGTTTAATGTAACTGGTATAGTTTTTAGGGTTAAGTTAAATGGTAAATGGTTTAGGGTTTAAGATAAAAAAATATAGGGTCCAATCACTAAGGTAATTGAAGAACATTTGAACTAGTTATTCACCTATTTATGACTTGATTACCTTGATGTTTGCATTTCTGATAAAATTAGGGTTAGTTATGCCATGTATATGTTACATACATGTTATACAATCAATTGAGACATAAATTTGGTTTAGGGGCTTAATTTTTCCCAAATCATGTCCCTAATTACACAAATTGACTAATTGGATCAATTCATGATATAGAATCAATCTTTTGATTCTTCCCCAAATCATATCTTGTTATTAAAGGGGTTCAAATTGGCCTCAAATGCTTCTTTGATTAAAATAATCAACTATATCCTCCTCTTTGCTTAATTAAGTTGAAGGGGCTCGAAATAACCCTAATTTACTTCAAATGCACAGCTAGATTGGTACTCCAAAGGCTAAGTTTTGGCCATAGGTTTAAAAAGTGCTTTTTATGACATCTTGTGATAAAATCAGTTATATTGTAAGACATGTATAATTGTGGCATGTAATGGTAATTAGGGCATAGGTATTACAATTTATATTTTATGGATTAGGGATTAGGGCATAGGGTTTAGGTTTAAGGACCCATATATAATTTGTATAATCATTCTTTGCCATGTGAACCTAATTCTTGCTACAAAAGATGTTAATTGGGACTGAATCAATTGGTAAATAGGGAAATTTTATGGTTTACAATTTAGGGCATAGTGTTTAGGGTTTATGGTTTAAGGCTTAGGTTTTAATGTATATATGGTTTAGGGTGACAAGGTCAATCACAAAGATAGTTGAGGACAATTTGAATCACTTGGACCCATTTGTGACTATAGAATATGTTTTTGGGTTGTCATTATACCCTAGATGTCATCATGTAGATTGAGTGAATTAGTCAAATGGGGAAATTAGTCATGTGGTTTAGTCTAAACTGAGCCCTATGAACTTAATTCTTAGTCTAAATGATGTTAATTTGAGCTAAAATGATTGGTTCAAGGTTTAAAGAGTTTATATTTATGGTTTAGAGTTTAGGGATTAGGGCTTAGGGTATAAGTTTTAGGGTATGTAAGGTACAATTGTGATGGTGATTGGGGTAAATTTGAGCTCCTTGAACCTAGATCTATAAGTAAATAATGTGAATTTGGGATCAATTATCCCCAACATCATCACAAATTAAGCCTACAAAGTCAATTATGGTAATGAGTGATGTAATTTCAACCAAGTCCATCCCTATGAACCTAATTTTTATTATATATAAAGGATGTAAATTGGGTCTAAATTGATCCCAAGAGCCTAATGATCCTTAATGTAAGGAATTTCATCCATATGATATCAATTTGGGGATCTAAGTGCTCACCATATTAAAAAAATAACTATTTTTTCAATTTGATATGCAATTTCATCCAAAGGAGCCATGTGCAAGGAATTAGATTCATAGATAATGAAAATTGGGGCTTACTTGGCCCTGATTGCATACCATATTAAACCAATTGAATATTTGGTTCTGGATGATACATAATTGGGTCTAATCAAGGCTTGCCCAAGGAATTGTGTCGACATAATTTTAATTAGGGCCCTCATTGCACACCTTATTCAAATAATTAAGTGTTTGATTTAATATAATATGAAATCAGGACCAATTGAACCTTTTGTAAGGAATTACATCCATCTAATAACAATTGGGATTCTGATTATGCACCAAATTCAATTGAAAGAATATTTGGTTCAATATGATATGAAATTTAGTCCAAATAAGCCTTGTGTAATAAATTTAATCCTTCTATTGTCAACAGGGGGCTCTATTGGTCTTAAATACATAACATATTGAATCAACCAAGTATTTAATTCAGTAGAATATTCAATTATGGCCAACCAAGGCTCATACAAGTAACTGAATACATATAATGTCAATTACGACTTTGTTGGCCCTAATTATAAACTATATTTATCTAATCATGTATTAGGTTTTATCTTATACATAATTAGGGCCAACTGAGCCCCATGAAAGTAATTTTGTCCATATAATGTTTTTTGGGTTCCATTATCCTCGATTGCACACTATATTGAACCAAGTGAGTATTTAGGTTCAATATGATATGTAATTGGGGCCACTCAATCCCCAAGCAGGGAATTACATCCTTTTAATGTCATTTGGGGCTCTAATTACACCATGTGAAATCAATTGATATTTTTTCAATACTATACATAATTGGCAACAACCAAGTCTTATGTAATTAATTGCTTCCACCTAATATCAATTGAGACATTTTTCACCCCATGCAAGGAATTCCTTCAATATAATGTCAATTGGGGCTTTGATAGCATGCCATATTAAACTAATTGAATATTTAGTTCAATCTAATACACAATTGGGGTTAAATGAGTCTTGAGAAAGGAATTATGTCCATATGATGTCAATTGGGTCTCTAATTACACACCATATTATAAAAAACCAAGTATTTAGTTTAATGATATGTAATTGGGGTGAACAATGCTCCATCCAAGGAAATATGTCCATCTAATGTTAATTTGGGATCTATTGGACTGATTGCACACCATATTGGGATCAAATTAACAATAAATTGATTCATAGGTTAATACATCTCCAATTATCACTTAATGCTATCAAATATTGATGAGAACATTGGTCCCAAATAATAATCTTAATCAACCAAACTTGATCTTAAGACTACTAGACCTAATGGTTCCTATTCAGTTTTTAGGGTGTTGAGAATATATAACATGATCATGTTATTAAGTAATACGATTGCATTGCTAACATAGTTAATAATGTGATCACATTAATAATGTGATTGTGTTATTAATGTGATCATAGTATTTTAATTTGAATTTAATTCCCATGCCTTTTGGCCCAATAATGGCTTGGATTCCTAAGCCAAAGGCTTGGACTGTCAATGTACAATCAAGTTTTGAAAGTTATGATAAAAAATAACAAATTTTAACCTTGATTTCCAAAAACACTAAGAATTTCAACATGAAAATTCAAAAGCTTAATATATTCATGATGAGAATGCTCTCCTCTTTCCAAAAATATTATTTTTATAATTTTTAGACTAATTTAAGGTTTCAAACTATGTTGATTTCTAACTATACATTTTTTAGGCCACTACATGTCACAAACATACATTCCTATACATTTTAATGTAATTTGTATTTCATTGATCCAAGTGAAAAACAAGTTATATGGTCACAAACTAGGCCTAATTATACACACATTAAAAAAAATTGATTTTGATTTGTTTTTTAGGTAGTTAGGCGCACCGTACAAAGGACTGTCCTTTTTTTGTCAATTTTTAGGATCTATTTACTTGTAAAATTCATAAAAAAATATTATTCGTTGAAAAAATATTTAAAAAAATGTCACAAACTATAATATCTTTTCTAAATTTTCCTCAAAGGGTTTCAAATAATATTAAATGCTGCTCAAAAAATGGTGTTGCACAGCTGTCTATCTTCTATGTTTTTTGGAAAAAACAAGAGTTTCTCTTCAAATTTCAGATGTTTTACCTAGTTATACTTAACCATTTTTTTAAAATATTAGTTTTTTTGTAAACTAGACTTGAAATGCTACATTTCATGTTCTTACACCATCTTTAAATTTTGAGTGTAGATATCTCAAATTATGTATAGAAGTTCATATTTCTAAAATTTCAAGAAAATCATGTCCATAGGTAGGTCACTTTTTGTCCCCCAACTTTGTGCTCTTAACCCCATTATAATTTTTTTATATTATAAATCCTAAAGGTGTTTTATACTTTGTACAATTATTAATTATAGAATGGATTAGTGATGATGCAGAGCCATTTGTAGAACACATACAAAATTTGTAAGAAAAGGTAAGAAGTAAGTTACATGAAATAAATGACAACTATAAGGTAGAAATATATGAAACAATAAGGCCAAATTATTTGATGAAGGAGAATTGGCAGTGGTATATATAATAAAATAACTATTTTCCCAAGGAACGTATAACAAGCCAAAGTATAAGAAGATTGGTCTCTGCAAATTTGTGAAGATAAATGACAATGATTATGAGGTAAGTTTGCCATAGAATTTTTATATATTTTAAGTATTCAATCTTTCTAATTTATATTATTTTCATGGAGAGGGTATTGAATGTGAAGAATAATAATTGGATTGGGAGCAACGGGTATTAAGAAATAAGAAATAAAAGATAACACAAGTTCTAGATAAGAAAATAATAAAACTAAGCAAGACATCTACAACAGATATTTCATACAGTCGAAAGGATCACAAAAATAAGACAATACTTAGATTTTAAAATGGGAATTAAATAATATTTAAAATGACAAATGGTAGAAGTTTCATTAGATAAACTCACAAGAGCTTAGTTATTTACAACTAGGGGAGAATGATACGTGAACATATATTGTGGAAGACATAACTTTTGAATCAGGAAGCTAATCGAGCCCCTTGTTTAAAAAATAAATTTCTTGAATAACTCCATGACACTATAACCTAATTTAACAAATTAGCCTCCATTTTAGAAAAAAATTGGAGTTGAAATTAATCATCTAGGGGTCAAAAAATATATTTTATTAATTTTTTATATTTAAAAAAAAAAAATTAATATTTTTGTATTTGAGTATGAAATTGACTTGCAAGTCACCCTCAATATTTACTTAGACATTTATAAAATAATGAAAAATCATTATGCCCTTTTTAATCATTAACATCTTCTAAAAACAATAAGTTTGCTTAGCTCTAGTAACCTTTTTTCTTTAGTAGTTTTTTTCATTGTGCATGACAACTCTATCTTTGAGTTGTGATTTATTTAAATAATCTTATGTCTTTGTTTTTTATAATAATGAATAATTAAAATATAATTTTCTCATCTATTCAAGAATTATCTTTGTAATTATGTGTTTGAATTTGTTGCATGCTTTTGGATTCATCACAAAGTCTACACCATTTATGATAAGTCATCATTATTTTGTAGAGGCATCTCATTTTTTAAACCCATCAATGGGTTTGAGTAGTCTTCATTATGCCTAATATGTATATGTGTGTGTGTTTGTTTGCTTGTTTGTTTGTTTTTTGTTTTTTTGTGTGAGTGTATAATTATTATTATTATTGATTTCCTTTCCTTTTCTCATTTTATATTTTGTGTGTGTTATTTTAATAAATGTATCAATGGTGAATAATTAGCTCATGATGTGACTCCAAGTATTTTTTTCATGACTCTTATTTCCAATGGACAAGCACTAGTATAAGCCAATGATTCTAGAGTTTGTCTTATGTCCCTTACAATACATGTCCCTAGCTAGAGGCAATCGTTGCACCCAAAATTTGAGTTCATGAAATTTTAGTTCCCACATAGAGAAATTGGAAGTTTGAGCTATTCCATAACATAAATTTTGACTTTTTCAAAATCCAATTTTTTTTGGTTCCCATATATTTTACCTGTCCCAAGGATAATATTTTTCTAATGTGTCAATGTCCAAAACTTAAAAAAATTGTGTAAAATCCAAACAGAGAAAGTGGAATAAATGTGTACTTGGACCAGTTTCAATAGTACCTTAGGTATGCATGAAGCGTGTTTCTTCCTATGTATGTTTTCAAAATCCAAAATTTTTTGTTATTGTGTTTTTTTCTTGTTCCAAAAATCTTTTTCCAAAGCATCAAATTATAAAACTATATAGATTTTGTGTAAAATGTAACTATATCTTTAGCATGATGTCAGCACCACCTCAAGTATGCAACAAGGACGATTCTCCCCCACACATATTTTAGGTATTCTAGGTCACAAATTTTGGTTTTCATTTTATGAAATATTCTCTTAGAATTTATTCTACATTTTTCACTTGAGAATTTTCCTTTTTGAAAAATCAAAACTTGGGCATGGTAACAACACCATCTCAAGTATGCGACAAGCATGATTTCTCCCTCACATTTTATAGGAGTTCCAAGTCTAAAAATTTGGTATTATTTTCACAATATATTCTCCGTAAAATCTCTTTTTACATCTTTCACTGGATAAATTTATATTTCAATTAAACTAAAACTTTAGCATGGTACTAGCACTACCTAAGTTGCAATGTAGATGAAATTATCCCCATCACATGTTAGAGGCCTTAAAAGTCTCAAAATTGGGTCTTCCTTTCATAAGATATGTTCCATGGAAGCTCTTATACATTTCACACTTGATAAATTTTAATTTTGGATAAATTGAAACTTTGGCATGGTATTGACACCACCTCGAGTACATGACATGCACAATTCTCTCCCTCACATTTTTGAGGCCTTCTAAGTCTCAAAAATTAGTCTTTATATTATATAATATGCTCCTTGGAATCTCTTACACATGTTTCAATTGAAAAAAAAATAAGATAAATTAAAATTTTGGCATGGTGTCAAAACCACCTCAAGTATGTAGCATGTTTTAAGTGCGTGTAAAACATAAAATTCTACTTTATGTTTTAAAAATACCCAGAATTTGTCTCCCACATGTAAATATCATCTCAAATATAAACTTTATCTAAAGTATCAAAGTCCAAAAAACTTGATGAATTTTGTGTAGAATCCAATTAGATAAATCGGGTGTGATTCACACCTTAAGGGTATGTCATGTGTGATTCACATGTCAAGGGTGTACCATGTGTGATTCACACCTCAAGGACATGTCATGTGTGATTCACACCTCAAGGCTAGGTCAACTGTAATTTTCATCTCAAGGGCACATAATGTGTGATTCACACCCTTGATGTGCAATTCATACCTCAAAAATGTGCCAAAATACAAAGACAAAAATGTTGATTCTTAGTTTTATCATATCTTTCACATATGGACTCCATTTTGACTCCCAATTAAAAATGATTAAAATATATTTAAATGAGCAATATAATTATGTGATAATATTTTATCCTTAGAGGCCAATTATGGTAGGAATACAAAAATGGAGAAATTAGGTTCCAACAATACCTCAAGTGCACAAGAGACTTGATCCCTCTAATTTATCATATCTTTCACATCCAAAATTCATTTAAAATCCAATTCAAAGTGTTTGAAATCTATTTTAATGAGATATCAAATAATGTGAAATATTTAATCCTTGTATACTTTTCTTGATGGGTTCACTACTAAGCTTTCAATCAAATGTCCCTTTGAGGGACCTAGTTTCAAGTATAAATGTGTAACATCAAATAATGTGAAATATTTAATCCTTATATACTTTTATAGATGGGTTCACTTCTAATCTTTCAATAAAGTGTCCCTTTGAGAGACCTAGTTTCAAGTATAAACGTGTAGTACATTTATAGTAGGACTTTGAATAAATTTTTATAATATTTCCACACTCTATCACCCAATAGATAAAGCTTGGTGGGTCTGCTCATTGAATTTTACTTTAAAATGGAAGTGTGTGCTTTATATTTTTGTGCATCTATATTAAGTCAATGTATTATCTTTTTGTAATACTTAAGTCTTTCGTTACAAAGTGAAAATTGAATGTAAAAGCAAAAGAGGAATCTGGTAAGGTTAGTTATAAGTAATATTAGAAGTTAATTGCATCTTCCTATAGGTTATAAATAGGAGAGATGGACATTATACAAAGGGTGTGCTTCTTTCTTCTCAGTCTAAGAAAGGGTTAATGGCAACTTTTTGTAAAACATGTGTTTTTCAAGAATTTTACTAGTAAAAATGATAGTTAATGTGTGAAACAAATTATTACTTTTTGGGTATTTGATGTCCTCTATTTATGAAATTTATTTTATTGTTCATAGACAAAGAATCTATTAAACTATATTATTTTCTTTATTGCATGTAAACCCTAGGATTTATAAACTTTGCATTGTGAAATACCATTAACGTAAGTTTTACAGAATGCAGGAAACTAGAATTAAAATAATACTTTGGGCTTCCTAGAAATCCTTGTTTTCTCATTTAACATGTTACTCATATTTTTATTTTTATTTTTTAAGAGGAAAGATTCTAATCCATTTTATTCAAATCTTATTTATGTAGGTGTTCTTTGTGTTATTAGTACCTATCGTGTAGGTACTATTGGAATCATTTTAGCTATTAGTATTTATTGAAAAATATGAAGTTCAAATATTTTGTTTCTTTATAAAATATGTACATTAATATTCTCATTTACATTATATTTTTTGAAAACAAAAATTAGAAAAATATTATTTTCCTAACTTTTTATTGGTTGAAATAGGTTGACGGGACTAATTTCCTGAAGAAATTCATCTATTTTCAATTATAAAAAGAAAATGTTTCACATTGTATAATAAAATTGAAGCAATTATAAATATTATAAATAAACCATGGTCTAAAAAAAAACTACCAATAATGACTATGAATTATACTGTTCCCTGTGACCCCTTTTCCATATTGCTCATGCACAGGTACTTCCCATGAGAAGCCTAGGCTTTGGATCCCACTGGGATATAGAAGGTAGTCCAACCTCTAGTCCAAAAATTGAGGTAGACATAATATTGGCAACTATAGAAGTTTTTTAAATTTCCAGGTGGGAGGCATTCCTTAATGTTGTTTCTAAATTGCATGTCTACTCACAATATAGTAATTTAGTATCAATAAACAATTTTTTCTTGTAGATATTTAAAAATCAACATCTTATTATAGATGATACTCTTAACTCTCTTTGGGTTGATGAGATCTACAAGTGCTAAAATAATTATCCTTTTGTCATCTTAGAAAAGAAGATAGTGACAAAAAACATAGTGAGAAAGTAGACATAAAATAGTTTCCATGTGGATTGAATGTGCAGCTGCATTCCCAACATTTTTTGGTCATATTCCTTCAAACCTCTCTTTCCAAATGGATCACCATAAGGACCCATCATCATCTTGATAGAAAAAACCTACTATTCCCCACATTCAGCATCATACCAGGGATAATTGCCTATCTACTCGCTAGTCTACATTCTTCAAAAAGGAATGTCTGCTTGCCTACATCAGCCAGAGCTATGTGTTCTCCAAGAGCTAAAGCTGCTACATCAAAAAGAAATGCCTTGCATGGGGACATCATGAGCTTCCATCGTAACACTGATGGCTTTGGGCAACTTTATATCAGCATCCTCTAAAGGCCCTACAATGTCAAGAATTAGGATAGTCCATGTTAAACTAACAAACAATTTTTGGATAAAAAGTTTGTGTATTTTTATAGGAGCTTATTTGAAAATAAAACACAAATTTATTGCAAAAAATCTTTATGGATTTAATATGGCATCCATAGACCATATTACAACCATAAATAATTTCTGGATAAAACCTATGTTGTATGGTAGTATCAATAAACCCATTATCAGAAGATAAATGTTGTATCCAATTTTTTGAGAGTCCATATAAAATGTATAAAGCATTTACGAATAAAACCTATGTTGTATTTTTACAAAAGTATAAATTTAATACAGTTTCAATAAGATTTTGTGTCATCCCTATTTAAATATTATAATTTTTGACTCTCTACCAACTCACCCAAGCAACTTTGGAACACAACACGCCACCAACAAAATTAAATGTTATCATTCAAATTTGAAATTTGGAGCTCTTTTGACTTATTTGGGGGGGAAATATACAAAGTAGGTGAGTATGTCAGTAAAAGACAAAAGGAAAAGAGAATGTATTGTAGAAGATTGCATTCAACATAGTAAAAGGAGAGAGAATAGAGTAGTAGCTTAAAAAAGAGATAGAAGGGGATTTGAATAAAGTAGAGAAAAGAATAGGGGAGTTTTTAGTAGAAGCCAGTAGCAAAGAAGCAGAGGAAATTTATATGCTGACAGCAGTTAGATAATCATCTAGAACAAGGGAAGATTAGAGGTTTTTATAGATAATCATATTTTTAGTTGTAAATAATTTTTTAGAATTAATATATATGTTTTTTTAATGTTTTTTCCAGCCATACTCTAATCATCCCCTATTCTAGTCTTTTGTAAATCATTGCTGTTGTTATCTATTTGTTGCCCACTTGGGCCTTTCAAATTTGGTAATTTTTCTACCTGCATATATTTTTAGTGTTCTTCCACAGCCATTAGTGTTGTAGCCTTTCCAAAAACTAGTATCAGAGCATCCAAGTTGTGCGTCTATTTAGACATGTTAGTAGGAAGTTTAGGGTCATAGTAGCAGCCCCTTATGTTTGATGGGAAAAAATATGATGTGTGGAGCATCAAAATAAAAACTATATTCAACTCTAAAGAGCTATGAGAGTTGGTTGAAGTTGGTATAATGAGTTTGTAGACATGGTAGCCTTAAATGCCTTAACCCAAACACAAAGGCATGTGTTGAAGGAGAATAGGAAAAAAGATGCCAAGGCACTCATCTACATACAAATGGAATTAGTCAATTCCATCTTTCCTATGATAGTAGTAGCTGTCCATTCCAAGATTGAACATGGGACATTTTTCAAAATGCCTATCAAGGGAGTGACAAGGTGAATCTTATCAAGTTTTAGCTCTTAAGGAGGGACTTTGAGACCCTACAAATAAAGGAGAATGAGTCTATCAATGACTTCTTCACAAGATCAATGAACATTGTCAATAAAATGAAGACATGTGGTGATAACCTCTAAGATCATAGGATCATTGAGAAGGTGTTGAGGAGCCTTCCAATTAGATTTGACCTTATAGTGGTTGCAATAGAAGAGTCAAAGGATTTGAGGTAAATGATGATGGATGATCTAACGGGTTCTTTGCAAACCCATGAATAAAGATTGAATAGGTCAGACACCTCCTCCCATGAGCAAGCATTCAAGACTAATGTGAATGTGAAATCAAGGGGGAGAGGATCAAATGATAGAGGAAGAGGATGAACTTGCAGCAGTCAAAAATTTGGAAGACATATCCATCAAGAGCCACATGGAAGAGTAAGAGGAAGGAGAAGCCACACTTCTATAGGTGGATCTCCACAAAGGTATGATAAGTCTAGCATTTAATGCTATTATTGTAAGAGGTATAGAAATTATGATAATGAGTGTAAAAAGAAAGAGTATGACATGAATAGGAAGAATTCTAATTTCTCTCATACACAAGAGGCTGAACCTAATAAGAATGAGAAAGGACGAAGCTTGTTTATAACATGTAACATTGTTGAGCAAAGTGGCAAAGAGACATGGTACTTGGATAGTGCTTATAGAAACCACATGAGTGGGAACAAAGAGATGTCCAGCCACATAGATGAAATAATAAAATTAGAGGTAAATATGGAAAACAATGATAAGGTTCCTATCATGGGCAAAGGAAGCATTTCTATATGTACCAAGCAAGGTGACAAAAGGCAAATCCAAGATGTATATTATGTGCCCGATTTGAAGCACAACCTTATTAGCAATAGGCAACTTATCCAAAATGGTTACAAGGTTAGATTTGATAATGGTGAGTGCAACATCTTTGATAGCAATGGCTACAATAGGTAGTTTGTAGCAATCAAGATGACAAGTAATCGGATGTTTCCATTGAGAATGTAAAGTGACCTCATAGCAATGTTTAAAACTATGGTAGTAAATGAGTCTACTCTTTAGCATCTTAGGTATGGGAATTTGAGATTTGAAAGGTTGAACCCTCTTCACAAGAAGCACATGGTGAAAGGGCTACCCCTTATAGAACAACCAAACAAGGTATGTGAAGTATGCATATTGGGGGAACAACATAAGAGTGCAATTCCCATGGGTAAAGCATGGAGAGCTAAAGATTCTTTAGAATTGATACATTCAGACTTATGTGGTCCAATAAATACCCCCTCACTATCTAATAATGTCTATTTCATGGCATTCATTGATGATTATATACAAAAGATATGGGTGTACTTCTTAAAGAATAAGTCAGAAGCATTTGAGACCTTCAATCAATTCAAGGCCATGGTGGAGAAGCAAAGTGGCCACTACATCAAGATTTTGAGGACAGATAGAGGGGGAGATTATATATCCAATGATTTCATGAATTTTTGTAAGGATCATGGCATAAAGAAGTAATTTACAGCTAGGTATACACCATAATAAAATGGTGTGGCTGAGATAAAAAATAGGACCATCCAAGAGATGACAAGGAACATGTTAAAGGCAAAAGGTTTGCCTAATGATATTTGGGCTAAGGTTGTAGCAACAACCATATACTTATTAAATATATGTCCAACAAAGAGTGTAAGTGATGCGATCCCTCAAAAAGCATGGAGCATTCGAAAGCCAAGTGTAGAACACCCTAGAGTGTTAGGTTGTATGGCATATGTACACATGCCCAAGAAAAGAAGATGCAAATGGGATGATAAAGGTGAAAAATGCATTTTTATAGGGTATAGTGACTAATCAAATGCATATCAATTGTAAAATCCCATCACCAAAGATCTCGTAATCAACTGGGATGTTCAATTCATTGAGCATGAAACTTAAGAAGAGACAAGAGGAAGATCATATGGAAACAAGGGTTGTTGGACCATTTGTTGAATTTGAAATAGCAGGTGGTATAACCATCAATGCACCTACTTGGACCCATATTTCACAAAGGACCAATTCATCTAGTGGAAGTAGCCATCAAGGAGGTCAAGGAGTTGCTCAAGAGTCAACATCATCCTCTTCCAACTCAATTCAATACCAAGTAAGGACAAGAAGCTTGCGAGAAGTCTATGAGTAGTCAAGGCATGAGCAAAATGAAGATGAAATAATGAATTATGCACTCTTTCTATCAGTTGATCCAATCTACTTTGAAGAAGTAGTCAAGGATATCAAGTGGTGTGAGGCTATGGATGAAGAAATGCATGCCATAGAGAGAAATCAGACTTGGGAGTTAGTTGACTTGCCAAAAGTAAAAGAATTCATAGGATTTGAGTGTATAAGACAAAAACTACTCCCGAAGGTAAGATAGGGAGGCATAAGGCAAGGCTAGTGGTGAAGGGCTACAAGCAAAGGCCTAGATGTGATTATAATTAAATGTTTGCACCGGTATCAAAGCTAGAAACCGTAAGGACAATCATAGCCTTTGTTACCCAACATAAGTGGAAGGTACATAAAATGGATGTGAAGTCAACATTATTGAATGAAGTACTAGAAGAAGAGGTATATGTGGGACAACCACCCAGATATGAGATTTTCAATCATGAGAATAAAATGTATAGGCTAAAAAAGGCGTTATATGGGCTCAAGCAAGCCCCAAGAGCATGGTACATCTGTCTAGACTCATACTTATTGAGCAATGACTTTAGCAAAAGTGCAAGTGAGCCCACACTATACATAAAAGCATGCAAAGAAAGTATTTTGATTATTGTATTATATATGGATTATCTAATATTCACTGGTAATGCAAATTAGTTCAATGAATAATTCAAAACAACCATGAAAAATGAATTTGAGATGACTAATTTAGGGTTCTTGAAGTATTTTCTTGGAATAGAGGTCAAGCAAATGGATGAAGGCCTATTCATATGCCAATATAAGTATGCAAAATATATTTTGGATAGGTTCAAGATGTTAGATAGAAAGCCTATATACACTCTAGTCAAGACAAGTCTTAAGTTATACAAATATGATTGCAGTAGTAATGTAGACCCCACATGCTATAAGAGCCTAGTGAGAAGTCTAATGTATTTTACTACAACAAGGTTAGACATAATGTTGTCAAGATCCTACTCCTCAATAAGAGTACATATTATTACCTTGTATAAGCAACTAATCACGGAATTATACCAGAATGAACAAGTAACTAGAATTCACAAATAACACAGAATATGAGAGACAATACACAATTTTGTATTAATACTCATGCCAGAAGGAAATACAATGAAGATGCCACAATCTTCCACACCTCTCAGATGTACAGATCTCTTTCCCTCAAGAGTTCACTCTCCTACCAGAAACGGTCCCAACACACAACTCAAACACAGAGTTGGTGTTCACCTCTAACCAGTCAGTAATAACACTGCCAGTACCAAGCACTCAAAAGTACTTCAAACTGATCTCCCATGAACTTGAAACAACCTGCAACTCAAATGATCTTACTTACCATGTAGAACTTCTCCCTGATCTTGAAACAACCTACAGATCACCCTGTTCTTACAATTGGAAGGATCTACCTTGCCTTCCTCTTTTGCTCATTTGTGGAACTAGAAGGAGTTACACTTGCTCAACTCTAACCAGCACAAATTACAATACATATCAATGGGTCTATAAATAAATCCCATACTAAACAATAACTTAGACTTCTAATTTACAATAATTAGACACGCAGCTCAAGACTCGAAATAGTCTTTACATGCAAACAATCGGTTCAAAAAACTAAATGTTCATGCAACGAATAGTTCTGGAACCGCACAGGCGACCGATGTCAGTCCCTGTCTGCCTAGAGATGACCGACGTCGACCGACTCCTATCGATGTTGGTTGCCCTTCTGTTCACCCCTAACCGACGTCGGTCGGCCTAACTGACACCAGTGACTGTGACACCCAACAACTCCTCCATGTCTGCATACAGTGAAGCTTTTAGCTCTATAACCTAACAATCTCCCACTTGAAGATAAACAGCTGCACCTATACCTATACCCGTACATCATCTAGTTTGTTCCCTAGCTTTGTATCCCTTTTCAAGATCACTCTTGAATACCAACCACCACAAATCCTGTGGTGCACCTCTTGTCATCCAAATCACCTACCACATCTGCATCTACAAACCCATGTAGAAAATAAATTGACCCTGCATAACATGTGCACCTGTTGTTGGTCCCTCTCAGATATCTGAGAATCCACTGAACTGCCCTTCAGTGATTCTTTTCTAGATTGGCTCCAAACTTGCTGACAACTCCCACTGCTTGGAAAACCTCAGGTTTAGTACACCTGTACTCAACCTCATCATGTGAATCAGGGCACTGTTCATAGAACTATCCAACCATCGGCATGCTAACCGGTTTCACACAATCATCTGGAGACAAAATCAATCTGTGACCTTTCATATCCCTAGAACACACTCATGCCAAAGAATCTTGCTGCTCCCAGATTCCTCATGACACACCTCTGAACTAACTTTACCTTTAGTTCAGCAACTCCCTGCATATGTGACCCTACAACAAGCACAACATACAGTAACAGGATAATGTAGCTAATATTATCCAACCTGGTAAAAAAAACACAATGGTTAAACCTCCATTATCCTCCAGCTTACTCAAGACCATATACCCTAGCCTTTCGTCTCACGTGTCCATTCCCGCTCTTCTTTATCTTGAACATCCATTTGTCTCTCAGTGCTTTCTTCTAGCTGGCAACTCCACCAAAAAACTCTCGTTTGGTTCTTCTCTAAGGAATCACATTCCTTATCCATGCCAAGTTCCCACTGTTTTCTAGATTCTACCTGCTCTGCTTCTTTAATAACTTCCTGGTTCTTGACAATCAGTGAGCAACAAGTAGTGTAAAGAAGGGAAATGATGAATTTGAGGCTTACTTACCCTTTAAGTCCTCCATATGGGTGCTTGAGACTCTTTGACAGCTTGCTATCTGCCCAAAATCTGTCTCATTGACCGATGCAGATCACATCTCAGTCTGCACCTGACCGACATCAGCTCCATGCGACTGCCTCATCGCCGACGTCGATTCCCCCTGACCGATGCCGGTGTTTATTTGTCCTAAGTCACCAACGTTGGGCTGCACATAGCCGATGTTGGTCCCTGTCTAGATGTCGATGTCAGTTTTCTAACCAACATCGTTCTCTATATTTTACTTGTGAGCGATGACTTTTACCCGCGAGCTCCTTTTGGATCAAAACCCTGTCCAAATCAACCTTGCTCTACTCAGAATTCTTCAGTCCCTTGAACTGACCTCTGTCCATCATCTTCTCCTTGAAAACCAAGGCTTTCTTGTTCTTGTCATGAACATCGAATTTCTCAAGAAACGTCACTTTTTTCCTTTGCTTACAGAAATCTCGATCCACGCTTTTCAAATCCGAAAGCATACCCTTTAACTCAAGAACATGCATCCCCTTCTTATTCATGTGACCAAGCTTATTAAGCCACATCTTCGAATCTACAGCTGAAGTAGATAAATCAAAAGGAGAATCAATAATACAAGTAGATAGATAAAATGTACCTACTTTCTTACCTCTTGCTACAACAAGTGCACCCTTGGTAACCTTTCAAGAGTCCGCTGTGAGAGTTACTATGCAACCCTCATCACCCAACTTTCCAACAGAAATCAAATTCCGCTTCAGGACTGGGACATGCATGACCTCCTTCAAGACCCATGTGTTGCCCGTCTGCAATTTCAGCTTCTCTTTCCCTTTGCCAACCATTTGACAAGGCTTACCATCTCCTAAATAAATTTCTCCAAAGTCTCCCTGGACATACTCATGAAAAAATTCTCTATTTGGGGATGCATGGAAAGAGGCACCAGAATCTAAAACCCAAGATTCTACTTTATCTAAGGAACATACCAGAGCATCCTGTGTAACAATACCTACAACATCTGCTTCTTCAGTTCCTTCTTGTTAATCTTCAACCAACCAACAATCTCTCTTTACATGCCCTTGCTTTCCACATTTCTAGTAGGTTATTCTGCCATACCTGGACTTGGATCTCCTGCCTATCTTTGACCTTGATCTCCCACGCTCGATCTTCTCTCTTTGCCTTCCCCTGCTTTCAACACTCAAAGCATTCCCTGATGATTCACTTGTGCTTTTCCTACAAATTTTTTCATTCAAGATTACACTCACAACATCATCCACTTTTAAGATCTTTGAAGCAGACGCAGTATTACTAACTACCATTACCAAACTCTCCTAACTTTCAGGTAATGAGCATAAGATTAAGAGAGCCTTAATTTCATCATCAAAAACAATATTGACTGAATTTAACTGGTTTACCAAACCATGGAAATCACTAAGATGACTATGTACAGATCCACCTTCCAACATTTGCAAATTAAATAATTGCTTCATAAGAAATACCTTATTCGAAGCTGAGGGTTTTTCATATAAATTTGCCAAAGATTCCATCAACTCTACCGTTGTCTTAGCCTGTGATAAGTTGGAAATCACAGATGATGCAAGGCTCGACCTTATAGATTCCAGAGCCTTCCAATCAAGAACCTCCCATTCTTCATCCTTCATATCCATGGGCTTGCATGCAACCCCACCCAATGGTAAGTACAAATCTTTCTGATACATATAATCTTCAATCTGCATCTTTCATAATTGATAGGTCTTGCCATTAAACTTCTCCATTCGTAGCTTACTTTCTTCTACCATTGCTATACTCCCACTCAAATAAAAACCCCTGTGAGTGACCTGTAATCAACAAACACTAACCAGATTTGATACAATCTGTTAGTAACCCAACCAAAAGCTCTGATACCACTTGTCAAGATCATACTCCTCAATAAGAGTACATATGATTACCTTGTATAAGCAACTAATCACAGAATTATACCAGAATGAACAAGTAACTAGAATTCACAAATAACACAGAATGTGAGAGACAATACACAATCTTGTATTAATACTCATGCCAGAAAGAAATACAATGAAGATGCCACAATCTTCCACACCTCTCAGATGTACAGATCTCTTTCCCTCAAGAGTTCACTCTCCTACCAAAAACGGTCCCAACACACAACTCAAACACAGAGTTGGTGTTCACCTCCAACCAGTCAGTAATAACACTACCAGTACCAAGCACTCAAAAGTACTTCAAGCCAATCTCCCATGAACTTGCAACAACTTGCAACTCAAATGATCTTACTTACCATGTAGAACTTCTCCCTGATCTTGAAACAACCTGTAGATCACCCTGTTCTTACAATTAGAAGGATCTACCTTGCCTTCCTCTTTTACTCATCTGTGGAACTAGAAGGAGCTACACTTGTTCAACTCTAACTAGCACAAATTACAATACATGCCAATGGGTCTATAAATAAATCCCATAATAAAAAATAACATAGACTTCTAATTTACAATAATTAGACACGCAGCTCAAGACTCGAAATAGTCTTTACATGCAAACAATCGGTTCAACAAACTAACTATTCGTGAAACGAACAGTTCTGAAACCACACAGGCGATCGACGTCGGTCCTTGTCTGCCTAGAGATGACCGACGTCAGCCGACTCCTATCAATGTCAGTTGCCCTTCTGTTCACCCCTGACCGACGTCGGTCGGCCTAACCGATGCCGGTGACTGTGACACTCAGCAACTCCTTCATGTCTGCATACAGTGAAGCTTTTAGCTCCACAACCTAACAAATGTATGTAGTTAGCCTCGTATCAATATTTATGGAGACACCAAAGGATGCATATTGGCAAGCAGGCAAGAGGATATTGAGGTATGTGAATGGAACAAGGGATTATGGAGTTTTGTATGCAGCAGCAGATGAGTTTCAACTTGTTGGTTACACAGGAAGTGACTGGGCAAGCAGCCTTGATGACCAAAAGAGAAATTCACAGTATGTATTTCATCTTAGGTCAAGAATCATATCTTAAGCTTCAAATAAACAATCGATAGTGTCACTTTGTACAGCTGAAGTGGAGTATATAGCAGCCAATTCAACAGCATGCCAAGTTATATAGTTGAGAAGGATACCTTACGATTTTCATGAGGAGAAACAAGGAGCTTCTATGATCTATTGTGATAATGTATCATCCATAGCATTATCAAATAACCCCATGTTTCATGGTAGGATCAAACGCATTGCAATAAGGTATCACTTCATTTGAGAATTAGTTAAAAATTATGTCATAGAGCTTAGCTTTTGTAAGTCTAATCAGCAACTAGATGATATTATAACTAAGCCTTAGTCTAAAGACACTTTCATGAATTTAAGATGAATATTAGAGGTCATAAATTTATAAACATTAGGCCTACATAGTGTTACGGTATCTCCAGAGTCTTACAATAGAGCCACAGACTCAAACAACATAGCTCTAGACTCCTATAGTAGAGTTATGGATTACATCAAACTAGCTACAAATTTTGATAGTCCGGCTACGAATTTCATCAATCTAACTATATATTACAGTCTAGTTATAGATTATAGCAGGGTAGCTATGGATTTTGATAGTCTAACTACATATTTCATCAGTCCAACTATGGACTTCAATAATGAAGATCTGGACATGCATAACAGAAGTGCAAAAGCTTTTGGGAAGTTAAAGAGAAGTTACAAGGAGGTTTTGGAGACTGAGAAAAGTCCAGATGACCATGGTAGAAAGGCTAAAAATAAAGGAGAGTGTTAAACTATTATTATTATTGACTCTCTACCAACTCACCCAAGCAGCTCTAGAACATGACAGGCCACCAACAGAATTAAATGTTATCATTCAAATTTAAAATTTGGAGCTCTTTTGACTTGTTTGGGGGAAAATCTATGGATTAGGTGAGTATGTTAGTAAAAGACAAAAGGAAAATAGAATGTATTATAGAATATTACATTCAACACAGCAGGAGGAGAGAGAATAGAGCAGTAGCTTAAAAAAGAGATAGCAAGGGAGTTGAATAGAGTAGAGAAAAGAACAAGGGATTTTTTAGCAATATCCAGTAGAAAAGTAGCAGAGGAAAGATATATGTTGATAGCAGTGAGACAATCATCTAGAACAAGGAAAGATTAGAGGTTTTTATAAATAGTTGTAGCTGTAGTTATAAAGAATTTTTTATAATTAATATATATGTTTTTTGAATGTTTCTTCCATCCATACTCCACCCATCCCTTGTTTTAGTCTTTTATAAATCATTATTGTTGTTGTTTATTTGTTGCCCACCTACGCCTTTTAATTTTGGTAATTTTTTCTACCTACATATATTTTTAGTGTTTCTCTCTTCCATAGCCATTAATGTTTTAGCCTTTCCAACAATCCCATCATCACCAAATAAATATGGCACTTTTTATAAATATAATTAAAAAAATGAAATCTATTAATAAATTATATTGTCAAATTTGTTTGAAAAAACAAAAAAATGTTTTATTGTTAGCAACCATTACATCTAATCTGTATAAATGATCGGCCACCGTTTGATTCTTAGGTAAGTTTTACATAATTTTTGTGTCCATAATTCATAGAAAATTATTGATTAAGGCAATTACATTAAATTACCTTATAATGGAAGCCTACCCATCATTGGTAAATTATCTGTGGAAGAATGATCCTATTAAATTATATTTTAAATGGTGAGTTTTAATTGTTTAATGTACCCCATGAATAATCATCAGTTGTTAGGTGTGTCAAACATGTCCTTAAAAAAATTAATGCATAATCATCAGTTGCATATTTTGATATGTGTTATTTGCAGCTTTATGTGTAATACCTTTTATTATGAGTTATGTTTTTTTTTCTGTGTTTGGTGTTTTAGTATTGCATTTGGTTCTCTACTTTATTATTTCTCATTTTTTCCTTTGTTATGAGTTTCATTGTTTTTTTAATGTGTTTGACATATTAGTATTTTTTTATTTAAAAATTGCACTTCTTTTAATTTAACAAAAAATTATAGTACGATGTTAATCATACAAAAAAGGATAAAAAGCCACACCTCAAAAGCCACACCAAGCTAAGGAAACATTAGGAGAAATAAAAAATCTAAAATAGGCCACAACCTAGCCAAAAACAAAAGTTAAACTAACTCAAATACACATCAATCAAAAAAGGGAATGAAATAGCACAAACAACAAGGAAAAAATTAAGTAGCAACTGTGAAAATGGAGGCTAGTGGAGGAGACAAATATGGAGGGTCTTGAGGCTTTCCTCCCTAGTCATCCTAGGCTGGTGGATCTTCATTATCCGAGAGTGGGTCCCATCCATCATCTTATTGGTTAGCTTGAGAATCATGCTACACCTAAGAATCCTAGTAGGGAAGAGAGACACCCAACACCAACTGTAAGAACCTATCCTATAGAGGGGGTCTCCACTCCCCAACCTCCACTGTCTCTATTGCCTCTATCAGATCCTCAGGGAGGAGATGGCCAATGAGAGCGAGGAGAGGAGCTCCTCCAACTTTGAGACCTCTAGCTATGAAAATAGTGGCACCTCCCTCCACTCCCATGACCCCTATGAGGGGATTGGTAAAGAGGGGGATCAACAAGCTCATGATTGACTGCATAAGGAGTATTCTCCTAATGGTCTAAAAAGAGTTACAAATGGTGAAGCTCAATTTGGACCTTATCTATTTGACTCTATATCTGAAAGGTAACATTAGCAATCATAGCAACTTTATTAGCTACAAAAAAAAAACCATAGCTTCATAATTAAAACATGCTTGATATCTAGATTTCCAAATCTAAAACAAAATATCAGTATGAAAACTCTGCCAAAATTTGTTATATCTTGTAGGAAACAAGGCAAAGTCCCCTAGGAGATCCATTTTCCAAGTGAACATTTTAGTCCTGAAGGGTTTGAAAAGGGTATGAATCCATCTCTAAGTTGACTGGGCATGAGGGAAAAACCAAAAAATATGCTTCATAGTTTTTGGGTGATGATAGATCAGGCAAGTGGGATTTAAAACCCTATGTGCTTGAACCTATTTCCCATAGGCATACCTTGGTATAGGATACATGAAATTAAATGTGTTTTTTGGGCTCAATATAAGTTGCCCAGATATTATGAAATCTCTAGTCCCAAACCCAATGGAGAGATTGGAGAGACCATCAGTGATTGAGGGCGTCAATATCAACATGTTGAGGGGCCAAAAAATTGTAACCCAACTAAGGATATTATCAATGAAATGGTGTGGTTATGAGCCAAGACTAGTCCTTCCACCATGGCATAAGAGAAAAAACTCTAATTTTGTGCAAGTATTCATCAGGTGTGAAATTTTTTAATTCAAAAATGGATTCTACATATTCCTCATTAAGAAGGAAACTTGGATTTTAGCCTAGGCTAAGGAAGTCAGTCCCTAGATTTTTTACAAAATATATCACCAACTATGATAATGCCTTTCTTAAACAACCTCAAGCTTTTGATCCAAGGGACCATGGCAAAGGGGATATTGTGGAAGTTAAATTTGGGAGACCACCATAATGATTGAGAGTTTAGAGAAATATTGCTTCTAAACCCATCCCCCACAAAAATGAGGTGGGGTTTGAGCTTTTCCCAAGCCTTCCAAATACTTTGCATGACAAAAGTACCCCTTACTTTGGTTGTCATCAATGAGATAAGCTCATTGTGAAAGCTAAGTTCTTGCTAAGATTTTCTTCCAAATGGGAAACCTTAAGAGATGTAGTGCCTCGTCATAATTTTATAGGCTTCATCTCCTTCCAAGCTTCTGATAATCCATTTAACCCCAAGAATGAGCCCCTAGAGCTTAATGTCTATGAGTCCCATCCCACCATCTTCTTTAGGGTGACAACAGATAGCCCAAGAGACTTTATGAAAACCCTGGTGCCCCTCAGAATTAGCCTAGATAAATTCTTGAATAAGTTTTCAAGCTTTGCATAAGAGGCATTAGAGGGAACCCAATAATATGAATAGTACAATGAGTAACAATGAGCACCTTAGAACAAATCTAAAATTTTTTGGCCAAATTCAAAGGCTTAGTGACCCAAAAAGATATTTTTTTCTTAACTCTTTAAACCACATAAGACCATAATTAAGTAGGAGATGCTCTAAAATCAAATGGAATGCCTAAGAATTTAAATTGGACCCCATGAAGGATCTATTTCTACATATATCCCTCCAACCAAGGAGGTTTAGGTGACAAGGCTTATCGATAGCACTGAGTCTTACACCATTGATTACATGACCCAAATGAAAGACAAAATATATCTAAACATTCCATGACATGCTTGACATATTATTCATCCTCTACAAAGTGAGGAAGGAATCATCAGCAAAATTCCCATTAATTCACTAGTGATCTGAATTAAGAAGAGAGATCCCCTTAACTAGACCCTTAGAAGCATAACTAGCCAATAAACAATTAATTCCTTCTGCAGCCAAAACATAAAGTGAGGGAACAAGGGGGAAACCATGTGTGATAGATTTTTATATCTCAACGTGTTGATATTGGGAGCCATTGATGGTAATACAGGCCCTAGCATCCTAAAATAGCATATTAACAATGTGAACAAACTTGGGACCAAACCCTAGAGCCTGAAGCATAGCTATGATAAAATGTCATTCAATTTGATTATAGGTTTTCTTCAAATCAATATTGATGAACAATGCCTTCTAGTTAGATATTTTATCCCATTCCATACATTCCCAGACAACAATAACATTATCTAAAATATGTCTATGTTGAATGAATCCAGTTTGCTCACTTTGAACAATTAATGGGAGCAAATGTTTGATTCTAAATCTAATGCTTTAGCTGTAATTTTGTAGGAAACATTGAGCAAAGTGATGGGCCTCCATTTGGTAATTACCTCAAGGTCCCTTGCCTTCTGAAAAAATTTAATGTTGCCCTGATTGATGAGATGACCTAAAAATTTGGTCAAGACAGCTTTAGAAAAGAATCTATAAAGATCAAGCCCAACTTTATCCCAAAGGGTTTGATAAAATTCATAGGGAAATCCAACAATACCTAGATATTTATCATAGGCCATCTACGTAACATCTTCCTTAAGGTCATTGATAGTGAGAGGTATATCACAAGCAACTCTCTTCACTTTTGATAGATTATAGGGGACGTCAAGGCATTGAGAGAGGGTAACTCCATGAGCAATAGATGAAGGTTACACCATAAAGACACCATGGTAGTGATTCACAAAGGTTTTGAGGATATCAAGTAATCCGATAAGCATATCTAAAGCATTTTTAATGGCTTTAATTTTGTCTGCAACTTGTCTTGATCGAAGGAGAGCAAAAAATTCCTTGGTCACTTTATCTCCTACCTTCAACCAATGCATTTGTGATCTGAGTTGAGCTCCTCTAACCTTATAAGCCTTAGAAACCTGGAGTTTATACCTCCACATGGTACCCTAAGTTTACAAATAATTTTTTAAAGGCATAGCTTCTTATTCTTATGAAACCCCAAGGTATTCATAGTTTGTAGCATTTTGAATGTGTTACCTAAAGAGAGATGCTTATTTGTCATAGATCTGGAGGAAAGAAGTGGTATGGGAAATAACATCATACCACCACTCAATCCCTCCAATGTCCCCTATGGTTTTGAGACCCAGGTTCTATATCCTAATGATATGCTCAATAGTCCATTCATGCTTGAGATGGGTAGTGTTGAGATAAAACTGAGAAACCTTGGGTTTAACCTAAGGAGAGGTATATTCTAAGCAGAAGCAAATGGAATAATGATAAAATAAGAAATATTTTGGAATCACAAACATAGGCTAGCCATGAACAAGAGCAAATAAAAAAGATCTTACTCAACAATTAGGGCATGATCAAGACATTTGAGGACTAGATATTCTCCTTGATAGAAATTTGACTATGTGAATCACAAATAATTTGAATCTTTATTTTTGCAATGATTTGTTCAAAAACCCCAAGTTTATTTCACATGTAAAACCAAGATTCCCATTCTCCTGCACACCATATCATGGGAAGATGACCTTATTTATCTTTCATAGATTTGATCATGTTGAATTCACCACAAAGAATCCAATGTGCATCTAGAAAGGAATTAGCAAACCATCTCTAGAGTAAGGTGCATTCCACAGTATCATTATAGGTGTACAAGTTGACAAGGCCAATGATGTGATTACTAAAGTCAAAAATATCTTAGACCACTTGGTGGGTGGAGTCAAAACCCTAAGAAATTATATTTTGAGACAGGTTAGGTGCTAGAAGGGTGACAACTCCCCCATACTCATGATAGGTGGCCTAACAAAGGGCCCCAATCCAGATAGTGGGAGTTACAAATTGATGTAAAAATCCAAAAATGTTGACTTCTTGCATTCATAAAACTTTCATTTTATAAAAATATGACAATTATTCTTGAATATATACTTACAATTCAGATTAGTGAGTCCTCTAACATTCTAAGAATAAACTATCATTGGAAATCATCCAAATTCATATCATTTCCCTCGATGAGGTTTGAGAGGGTTGCAATCGATTGAAAATTGAGCCTGGAAGGGAAAATTATGCAAGCTTTAAAGGTTGCCTTTTATTTGGTACATAATCTTCATTTACAAAGGGAGCTAGACTACGTGAGTGATGCATAATAGCCTTATGGTTGAAGGTTACAATCCCTTGATTTGAATCTAAATCATTCACCCCTAAAGGAGGTTGTGATAAAGGAGTTATGAGAGTAGGAGACAGGGAAAAAACAAATGGGTGACCACCTGTGGTAACCAGGAGATGGGAGGTGGGGGTTTAACTTGTGAATACATGGGGGATTTATCGGTAAGGGTTGAGGATTTTGTCCCCCTTATGGGTTGATATACAGTTGACTAGGGTCTATCATTGCCACAAGTAGCATTATTTTTCCTATTAGAAACCATTGTCCACCCATCATAAGGTTGGGGTTTTGACTGAGACCCATTTTTGTCTTGAGGGACCAAAGGAGTGGGGACCATTAGAGGACATTCTCTAATCATGTGGTCTGAAGCCTAGCATTGAAAATAAGTGTTCAATGTTAGGAATATAGAATGTAAATCAATATTAATTAAATAAAGAGAAAAATAAAATGCAAAAAATACAATACAATAAAAACACATATTTAACGTGGTTTACCCAATATGGGCTACATCCACAAAAAAACAACCAGTTCTTCTTTTATTCAATCTAAAAAATGAAGGGATAAACCTAAAATACATCCACTGCAATCTCCTCCACTCATACATAGTGTGTCATCATGATTACTATGCCCTCATAGAAAAGGAGGGTTACATATTAGGGTAAAAGTACACTACTATAATTTATACTATTATATCTATGACCTAATAGTGAATAGTCTAGATTTACTATGAAATTACAACAAAAATTTTGCTTTGGGGGTAATGCCCCCAAATCCCTACCAAGGGGGCTCCATGTATGGTTGTTATGAACTAGGAATTTGATGATGAAGGGGAGATTATTATTGTGTTAGTGGATAAATCAAATTAAAAGCACACTAAACTAACATCTTCATGCCTATTTACTAGGGTGAGCTTAATAACAAAAAAAAATGAAAAACACAAGTAAAAAGTAAGGAAAAACAAGAATCCTTCACCTTCCTTGGATGCTCCAAATGCTTTATTGTAGTGGCTTGCTCAGTTTATGCTCATGAAGTCTGCATCGATGGAAGATTGACTACCTCCATCTCTCCTTGGCACCTTGCTTGGCTTTGGCTTCAATATTTTAGCATCATAACTTTGGCATGTGAGATCTTTTTTAAATCAATTTGGCATGGTAATTTTGTATAAGTTAAGCTTAAAATTCATGTTTCAAGGCATCTTATTTATAGATTTTGAAAAATAGCTAGAATCAACCTAAACCATCCATCTCAAGATTGAGATGTGTGGCTAAGGATTAATCCAATTTTACAATTAAAATTCATAAATAGGCTCATAAATATTTGGGATAGAGGGGCATTTAAGAGGCATGGGAGGCATTGATGAGTCATGGGAGGGGTTAACCTTGATATTTTATGCTTTTATGGCCGAGGGATGTCTTCCCAAGAAATGATGTAACTTGATGATGCAGATATTCAATATTCATTTCTAAAAATAAGTATTCAGCAAATTTCCATGGAATTTTTAATTAAACTCTAATTTGCTTTAATTATCTCTTAAGCATGATTAAGCACTTTGTGCACAAATTACTCAAATTGATTAGAATTTCTTGTTATTGGTCTAAATTTTGATTAGATTGGAATTAGAATGTGATGTCAGATGTGTTGGATCCGTTATCCCATTTAGGATGTTGTCAACATAAAATAACAAAGGCACATGTCCATACAAAAAAAATTATAAAAAAGAGTAATCCAGAGCACCCAGGTGCAAAATTATCATTTTGACTCAAAATGATTTGATCAAAGTTAGGTGGCCCATAAATTGCATTGTCCCATTTAGGGATACCCTAACCAAAATTGGCACTTGAATATATCAATTTCAACTCATTTAATGTTTCTAGTGTTTTTAGGCCAAATTGTGCATTTTGGTGTAAATTGGTCAAAAACTTAGAGATTATAGGTGGCCAGATTTAGGTGTCTACAATCACCACCCCTTTTTGATCCTCCATGATAACCATAATGGAAGGGAAAACCCCCACACACACCCCTCTAGGGAACTGGGCATTCTAATAAGATCAAGCTCCACCATCCAATAATCTCCCACTTAGAGACTGATTGTTGTAACTCCACCATTACAACTCTTCCTTGGATTTTTCTTTGAACTTTGACCCTGACATGTTTCTCATCTTCCTTTTTATACCTGAAGCCCTATTAAAGTTGAACATCTCTTTAGCTTCTCTTTTATGACTACCTTTGTTAGCATATCTAAATGATTCTAACTTGTATGGATCTTTTCCAACTTTAGTTAACCATCCTCCAAAACTGAATGAATGAAGTGATATTTGAGTTGTATATGTTTGGTTCTTGAGTGGAATGTTGAGTTCTTCGCTAAATAAATTGCACTCTAGTTATCACTATATAACTTAAAATCTTCTTAAATTTGCCTCAACTCTTCCATGAACCGTTGCATCTATATCATCTCCTTGCTTGCTTTTGTAAATGCAACATACTCTTCCTCTATAGTTAATAAAGTAACTATCTTATGTAATTTTAAAATCCAACTAACTATTGTGTCATCAATAGTGAATACATAACTTATGGTGATCCTCCTGCCATATAAATATTCAACCATGTCTACATCAACATATCCTTGTAAAGTAACATCTAACCCTTCATAGCACAATTGTCTATCAGTGGTCCCTCTCAACTACCTAAGAATCCACTTGATTGCATCCTAGTGATCCTTTCTTGGATTATTCATAAACCTACTAACAAATCTCATTGCATGAGCAATGTCTGGTCTTATGCACACCATAACATACATTAAAATTTCAACTGTTGAAGCATAGGGCACTTTGTACATGTAATTGATTTCTTCTTACATTTTAGGATGTTATTCCTTACTTAATTTGAAGTGCCTCCCAAAGGTGTACTCACTAGTTTTGCATCTTGCATAATGAACCTAACTAACACTTTATTGATGTAATCTTCTTGAGACAATGTCAATTTTCTATTTTTCCTATCTCTTATTATTCTCATACTATGGATTTATTTTGCAGAACCTAAATCCTTCATTGTAAATGAATTCGTTAGTTTTATTTTGAGCTCATTTATATCTTGCATGTTAGACCCTGCAATAAGCATGTCATCTACATACAATAATAAGATAATATAATTGTTATTATCTAATATTTTAAAATAAACACATTGGTTAGAATGACATCTACTATAACCTTGTTATGTCATAAACATGTCAAATTTCAAATACCACTGCTTTGGATCTTGTTTTAGGCCATACAAACTCTTCTTCAACATGCACACTATTTTCTCCTTATCTTTGACTTTATTTCCCTATCGTTGATCCATATAGATTTCCTCTTCCAAGTCACCATGAAGTAAATCAATCTTCATATCTAACTGTTCAAGGTGTAAATCTTCTATTGCTACCAAACTTAAAACAATTCTTATAGAAGTCATTTTAACAACTAGAGAAAATATTTCGTCAAAATCTATACATTTCTTTTGTGCAAACCCCTTTACAACAAGTTTGGCCTTGTGCCTTTCTTTGCCTCTATCTTCTTCCTTCAACCTATAAACACATTTATTCTACAATGCTCTTTTACCTACAGGCAACTAAACCAAATCCCAAGTTATATTATGTACTAAGGAGTCCATCTCCTCTTTCATGCCTTACTCCCACTTCTTTCTAGTTTCTACCTACATTTCTTCTTCATAGCTTTTTATATCACCACCATCAGTTAATAATAAATAATAAATTAAAGGATAGTATCAATAAAGGAGTCTACTTACTCTGGTAGATCTTCGAACTACACTTTTAGGAGTTTGAGGTACTTGTTATTGATGTTATTGTAGTTGTTGCACATTCTGATTTCTAGCACTTTTGAAATTTCTTTTCTAGTGATTTCATCAAGTACTGCATATTTTGTATTTGGATTTTCTTGTTTATTTTCCTATAACTGATCTTTGTACATGACCTTTTCATTAAATATCACATCTCTACTCCTAATGATTTTGAAATTTTCAAAATCCCATAAGCAGTAACCAAAACCATTAACTCCATATCTAATAAAAGTATATTTATTGGATTTTACTTCAAGATTGGTTTCATTTTATTTATCAATATGGACAAATGATTCACAACTAAAACAAAATTCATCCCATGGGATTTGAATAGAGAATATGGTTTCAAGAACACAACAATAAAATGGTGTGTCAAAAAAGATGAACAAGACAATTATGGAGCATGCAAGGAACATGAGATTGCATGCAAGGTTGCCCTTACAGTTTTGGGAAGATGCTATGGATATTGTTTTCTACTTAATAAATAGAGGGCCTTCAAGTCCTTTATATGGTGGCATTCCATAGTAATCATGGATAGGTAAAAAGGTAGGCTATTATTTTGATAAGGTTATATTTTCTTTATCAATATAGACAAACGCTTCATAACTGAAAGTATTTAATTTTCTTTATCAATATAGATAAATGCTTCATGATCAAAAGTCTTTAAAAAAGAATAGTCTACCTTTTTACCTATCCATGATTCCCATGGATTACCACCATCCAAAAAAATTGAATGCACTTTATTTATTAACAGCAGTATCCACAACATCTACCCAAAACTATAAGGATAACCCTGCATGCAATCCCATGCTCCATGATTGTCTTGTTCATCCTTTCTGACACATAATTTTGTTGTGGTGTTCTTAAAATTGTTTTCTCTCTATGAATCCCATAGGATGTACAGTAATTATCAAATTCCTTGTTGTAGTATTCACCTCCATTATCTGATCTAAAACACTTCAACTTATTTCTTCTCTCATTCTCAATCAAAGCTTTTCATTTCTTAAAAGTATCAAAAACATTAGATTTTTTTCGTATGCAATAAACCTAAGTTTTTCTAGTTGCATCATCAATAAAAGTAACATAATAAGAGGAGCCACCAAGGAATGATACTTAAAACATTTCCCATACATCTATATGCACAAGCTCTAACTTTTCATCCTTATTTGTCTTCCCAACTCTGACAAATCTTACTCTCTTTTGTTTTCCATACACACAATGCTCACAAAAATCCAAATCCATCTTCCTCAAATTTGGAATTAAATTCTTTGAATGGATAACTAACATCCCTTTCTCAATAATGTGTCCAAATCTGTGGTGCCATAATTTTGTATCCACTTCTATAAAAGCTAAATCAATAGAAGAGTCAACATTACCAGTAGATAAATATAATGTACCTACCTTCTCTCCTTTTGCTATTACCAGTGATCTTTTAGTGCCCTTCTATGATTTTTTTTCAAATGTAACTATGCAACCCTCACTACCCAACTGCCTTGCTAAAATTAGATTTCTTCTCAACTCAGGAAGATACCTCACCTCTTTCAGCAACCATTTATTTCCATTATATAATTTTATCTATATCTTACCCTTTTCAACAATTTTACAAGGTTCATCATCACCCAAATAAACCTATCCAAAATCACCTTGAACATAGTCTTGAAAATATTTCCTATGGGGTGTAGCATGAAATGAAGCCCCTGAATCTAACACCCAAGTATCATTAATATTATCTAATGAAAGGATTAAATCATATTGCAACACATCACCTCCTACGTTTCCTTCCTGATTTTTATCTTATTTTCCATCTCCTTGTTTTCTTTTTCAAAATCAATAACCTTTCTTCAGGTGTCATTTCTTCTTGAAAATCCACCACACCAACATTCCTTTGGATTTGGATCTTCCCTTCTTAGACTTCCCATGATTCCCTGGTCCCTTTCCTCTATCTTCTTATCTTCCCCTATTCTCCATAGTCAAAACATTCCCTGATGTCTCACCTATATTTTTCCATCACATTTTCTTGCTAAGAATAACACCAATAACATCATCAAACTTTAAAGTGTTTGAACCATAGATAGAATTACTCACAGCCATGACCAAGCCATTACAGCTTTCTAGTAATGAGCATAGAATCAAAAAAGCCCTAAGCTCATCATCAAAGTTTAATCTTACAGAGCTTAACTAATTTATGACCATGTTAAATTCATTTAAATGATTAGCAATAGGCCCACCTTTTGACATCTCCATATTAAATAAATGCTTCATAATAAATACCTTGTTATAGGATGAGGGTATTTCATACACTTTATCTAATGCTTTTATCACATCCTTTATTATCTTTTATTTTTAACTATTGAAGGCCACCAATGTTGTTAGGCATAATTGTATCGTCCCTAGTGTCTTTTTGTCAAGAACCTCCCATTATTCATCCTTCATAGTCATTAGCTTCTTTGTTATTTTGTCCAATGGTAGGAAAAGATCCTTCTGATACAGATAGTCCTGCATTTACATCTTCCATAGCTAGTAGTTTTGGCCATTGAACTTCTTGACCTTAAACTTGCCTTCTTCCACCATTACTCCCATTCAAACTAAGAACCCTCTTTTCTTATGAATTTATTTGCCAAATAAACTTTTAATTATGATACCAGTTATTAGGAATATAGAATGTTGAGCAATATTAATGAAATAAAGATGGAAATAAAATGCAAAAAACATAGTACAAGAGAAACATAGATTTAATGTGGTTCGCCCAATATGGGCTACATCCACACAAACACATATAGTTCTTCTCTTATTCAGTCTAACAAATGAAGGGATAAACCTACAATACATCCACTACAATCTCCTATTCACTCATACATAGTGCACCATATGATTACTATGCCCTCATAAAAAATGAGGGTTACATATTAGGGCAAAACTACACCAACATAATTTATACCATTAGATTTGTGACCTAATAGTGAATGGTTCAGCTTTACTATGAAATTATACTATTTTACAATGCATTTTTCACAAAAATTTTGCTTTGGGGGAACTGCCCCTAGACATCCACCAAGGGGGTTCCATGTATAGTCATCACCCCCTGGACCCCCATGGCAACCATAGTGGGGGGGCAGGCCTTTCCACATACCCCCCCATTGAGAACTGGGCATTCTAATAAGATCAAGCTCCACCATCCAACATCTGGGAGGTTAATATAGAGAACACGTTGAGAGAATCGATTATTGCCCACTTGAATATTGATAGACTCTTTGAGATATTTGACAAGGTTTATTTTGACATGGATCCCTCTTTGAGGCTGAACTACATAGAACTTTGGTTGTTCATGGTAGATAAAATAGCTTAGAGGCTTGATAAGCTAGTCAACAAAATTCCATAGAGGAAGAGGTAACCTTGGAAATTTTACCCATATTGGTATTTTAAGTTTAGTTTATTATGAGACTTGAAAATATCAGGTCCAATAGGAGAAAACAATTAGAGTGTTGTGAATAATCCATAGGCCATGGCTAATAATGGCTTTACAATGTTCAAGGTTTGTGAAATGAAACAGGAAGAAACCCTTAGTGAGGTTTTGGACTCCTTCCAATTTCACCCCATGGCTTTGCCAATGGTATGACCCCATTGTTTCAAAAGGCTATCTAGAGGAACTCAACCTACAAAGTAAGTAATTAGGGTAAATTTTTCAAAATAATGATAGGATTTATCAAACTTGGTAAATCTAGAACCACATCTGGTAGAGGAGCATCAGAGTCAGAATCAATGCCTCATAGTAGACTTTTAGGACAAACTTTTAAGCTTGTTTCGGTGCCATGGCTTCTCTAATTCCCACCAGCAATACCTACATCAAATAATGTAGAAGGGGTGGCGATGACCATTTAATATAGGGAAGTGACAAACTAACAAAAGCATAGATGGAAAGCCTGACTCAATGTAATAAATATGTTGTCATAACAAGAATAAAACCTACCTAGATCAAACAGATCGACATTATGAAATCAGGGGGCCCTTAAACCTACATACATCTAATACTCTGTATAGCTCCCAAACCACTCTCATTTTCTAACATCTTAGTATTACATTTGGTCCTCTACTTTATTATTTATCCTATTTTTTACCTTACCTTTAGCTCTCCAAACGTAGTTGTAACATTTTATGTGTTATGTAACATTTCTTTTTCTTTGTAGCTCCCCTGCCAGGCTAGGTAATATTATTTTTTGCCTCTATGAAATAATTTACATGGGGGATGCATGACGATCCAGTATAATTTTTTAGGCAACTACAAATTAAAACACCTTTATAATGTATCAATGGCATATATCATTTTTATATTGTTTTGGTCATTAAAAATTAAGCAATGATTATTATGTCACTCTTTACCCAATCAAATGTATTTTTTAATATAAATTGGGATCTGATAATGTTTATGATGTGGAATTGTCTTATTTTTAAATAAATCCTAGTTGCATATGGTGATTTTGGTTGAATACGGTGAATATTGTTACATAATGTTTTAGAGAAAGTTAAAAACTATGAATAATTTATTAGTTTTCTTGTTATCTGGTAAACTTTGATTAATATTTGTCAACCATATCTAATAAAAATATATATTTAATTACAAATTTTTTTGAATTATAGTTTCCTAATATCTGAGATAATAGAAACTAAATGTGTCGTTATCCTTTTTTGGATGCATATGGTGACTTGTTTGCCTTTTTGGCTAGTATCCATTGCAATCATGATGCACATATTTTATATTGCCATTGAATGCACATGGATAATACAATGGATTATCTAAATATCCATTTCTATAAATTTTGTAAGCATATTCATCTTCCTCTTCTGTAACATCCATCATATTATTATTACTATTGCTCAATGAGGTCAAGGGTTTGAATCCCTCCCCTACATTAGCTCCTCTCATTTGATCAATCTCTTCCATGGACAAGCCCAATTCAATATACCATACAAATGAAAACTTGAATTAATTAACCCTAAAAATCAATGTTTCAGCACTTAAAAATTTTGTATAAATCTAATTGGAGAAAGGAAAAGTGCCATCACAAACCCACAAAGTAAATTGAAACACCGTGGTCCTGAAATGAAACGCTTAACTATGAAGGCATAGATAACAGTATCTAAAAGCTAGCAAATGAAAATCATTAAAATTTGAAATTAAATTTTTATTTTATTGAATGTCAATGAATATTTTACCAAATCTCTAAATTTTTTATAATTAAGGTGTTAAATTTATGAATAACTACCTGTAAAATTTATAGCGATTGGGAAAACCCTGGAATCTCTACAAAAATAGCGTTGATGTTTATCATGATATAAAAAAATGTACAAAACAAAAATAAGATAAGGGCTATTAGGACTTCTAATAGCATTGAAATGACCCACATAATGTGTTTAGACAGTGCAGAGCATCTAGAGATACATTCATTCATGTGAAAGACTCTTTACAATTTTCATTATATTATCCCCTCCTTACCCTCCACAATCTCAAACTCTTTATGCTCCCTTACCTTATTTTGACTTCAATTGTAGGAGAGTGTACTTTCACACTTTGAATTGTAATTGATATTCTTCAATACGTCAAAAATAAAATATGCATAAATTCAGTGCAATCCTTTCTATTATTTTGGTGATGAGGATGATGGGATATTCAATTGTGCAAGCTACAGTAGATTCTTCAGTGGAAATGCCAAAGATTTCACTGGTTCCATCCCTAATAACTATAGACATCCAATTCCTATCACTATTATGTTGAAATTATCAATCTAAGCAATATTCTATGACAATACACAATATGGGCCAAAATCACTAAAATGCACTAAATGGTTTGAACTTGTCATGTACAAGTGATGATTTAAGCTAATGTATTCCTGAATGGGGCAATGCATTTTATGTGAATATTATCTTTTCTATAATCATTTCAAGTCAAAATGATGAAAATACAATTGGACGCTCTAAACTAATAAACTATTCTAATTTGGAAGCACACGACACATGCATGTGTTATTTCACATCCACAATGCTCTAAATGGATAATTGGTCCATACATAGATGACACCATCTAATTATACTCCAATCAAATTACAACCTAGTAAATTGATATTTTGTCCAGTTTCATTAAGTCAACAACCAATTTCTGAAGAATTATAGAAAATTAATTAAAATCACTTAAGAAAATTAAACCAAATCAAAGGCTTAAGTGAAAAATCCATGGAAGACATTAAAGATATATTAATTGGAAATTCATTTTTAATATCTACATCATCTAGTGACATCATCAATGGGGTGGCATTCATAAGCCATAAATGGAACAAATATCTAGTTTAAGCCCCCCATTCCTCATTAATGCCCTATTCTTCCAAATATTAATGGAGATATTTATGAATTGAGCCTCCAAAATTGAATTGATTCATGGACACACATCCTGATCTCAAGATGGACGATCATGGTTGATTCTAATCATTTCCAAAAATCTATAAATACAAGGGTCATCACTCATCCTTTCAAGCTATTTTTGTGTAATGTTATTATGTTGAATTTTCAATAGAATAGCTTCAACTATTGGCACACATTGATCAATTTCATGAGACTAATTCATTGGTGCATTAAGAGATGATGGAGGAGGAAGCCACTCATCATTGACAAAAATTTGGAGCACCAAATCAAGGGAAAATCATGTTTTTGAGCCACTCTTGGAGGAGAGATGCTCTTGGAAAGGTTTGATAGTTGTATTCCTCTTTCAATAGCTCTTAGATTTCATTTGAAAAACCCCATGAGAGATTTGTCTTAGTATGTTATGTCCTATATGCTTCTTTTGAGTTTTCATTACTTATGCATAGCCTAACTTGCTTTGGATTCCTACTCTACATTTTGGCATGTTCGATGGGACCACGCATCTCATACAAGCAAGAAGACTAATATGAAACTCTTATATCTTATAATGAATGCTTAAAAGTCTTTAAAAATTAGGTTTTGTCTTCTTTTTTCATGTATTTTTTTTCTTTTAATGACTCATAGGTTACAAGGATCGATGCCATTTTATTTCAAAATTGACAAAGATCGACGGCTATTTTCCTAATTGACGTCAATTACTAGAATCGATCATGATCCCTATATAAAAAATAAGGCATGGGAGAAACGTGTTTGACTAGTTATTCTTAAGCTTTCTATTTTTCATTTTGTTTCTAAACATATTGAATATCATGTGGCTGACTATTTATCTCCAGGAGTTATTCTTATTTTTTGATTTTATGCTCATCTTGATAACCAATCATTTTGTGAAAATAACCCGTGTGACTTTCTGTGTGTTTGCAGGAAACGTCAATGATTTTATAGATCGACATCGATCCTTGCATGGATTGATGACCTAAGTTTGTTGTTTTATCTTATTTTCTAATTTGCTTTTGGGCTTCAAAGTAGTCATAAACCCTCTAAAAATTATAGGACACAAGTTGGAAAAAGGCACAAATTTGAAAATGTTTAAGTCTTGAATACTTTTATTTGGTGTTTAAAAGGAATCTAGGTGTTTTATGCTTAGTTATTTGTGAACGTTTCTTTTACAAAAAATTTCAACTAAGGCCAAGGGGCCAAATTTCATAAACACTTCACTTTGGTGCATTAAAATAAACACTCACACTTAGATTCCATACTCTTAAGAGTGTTTTATTTTTTGCTTGTTTTTTCCAAAGTTATTTATTTTCTCAAAATGATAGATGCATGTATGTTCTCCCCCACATCCCCCTTAGGGAACGCAGGTGACCAAAAGTGATCTTTATTTTCCTTGTTGCTTTTAGTCTAAAAAGTGTGAAAAGAATGTCATTAAAAGCTCTCCTCAAATCCATATGGTTTGGGTGATCTAAACGCAACCTTAAAGTCTTTTCACTTTACTTTTATTTTTATGCAACTTGGCTTATGAGTAGGAGTTCACAGCCTCCTCACGGGTTCTTTAGAGAAGTTTTGACCTAGGAACTCATCTCTTAACATCATTTCAACCCCACTCTATGGTGAGGTATACAAATTATGGGTAACCTGTTGAGATGTTTGCTTGAGTAGTTAAGCAATCTCTATTAGTGGTACTCAAACTCAGATCGTAGGGGAAATTCAGACATCGTACTATACTTAGCAAGTGATGGATGTAGTGGTTGTGAAAAGGATAATACATTTTCACAAAAAATCAATTGATGTGGATCTAATTGACATGAGGCATCTCTAGTGTTAGCCACACTTGAGACCATCTACACGTACAAAAATTTAGTTTTAGAATAACCCCACTTGCCATAGATATATTGTTGATGCAGGATGAGTAACCTGAAGTTTCATGTCATTTTACAATATCTTGTGAGAAGGGGGGTGTAAGAACCATACTTATTCATGTGCTTTTATTTTTGGATTAACACTTAAAATCCTTTTAAGAGCATGTATATAGACAAAATTTAATGGTACAATGCAACCTTGTCAATTTTAAGACTTTGGATGTTATACTTAGTTATATTTTATCATTTTATCCTTTATTTGCTTGGTCTTATTGATTTTAAAACTTGTTTGAAAATCAAAATTCATCACAACCAAACACCTTTGTTATCCACCATTTTATTTAAACAAAGAGGCATTACACTGACCAAATCAAAAACTCTCTTTACCTTGTTCAAATCATCATTTGCAACATTATATTTGTCTTTTCTAAAACAACATTGTTATATTGCCCATTTGAGTCTAGACCATTTTTCAAAAATCTCTAAGTCCTTCATTTTTAATTCAAATTCAAAGTTCTTGACCAATATGTTAATCGGTTTACCGTTTGCACTTGGTTTGAGTAACTTGGGTAGGATTTCCCAATTGGTTTGAAGGATATTATATAGAATCATCATCATTTTTTATCATTTTGGACTTAGTTTATCTTGCGTTTGCTCACGCTCCAAGTCCTTGAACCATTCTACATCCTATTACCATGTGGCAATGTTGTGCTGCCCATTTGGTTTTAGCTTTATACTTAGGAGTTCTTATGTGTTTTCACATTTTGAACTTCTTGGTTCGCATTGTTATCTTACTAATTAGAAAGACCCTATTCAAATTTTATAGTCACAATTCATTGTAGTTGTATCTAGCTTTTACAGTATTGACATATCTTTGACCTAAGTTTGTTGTGTTATCTTACACTTTAGGTTTCAAAGTTATCATACCCTCTTCTAATTTGATGATTTCAACCCACAAAGTTGAGTAAATTCATGACCATTTCTTCTAATTGTGTGGTACTACACCACTTTTTTTATTATATTCTCTTTTTACCTTATCATTTGTTTGAATAAATCCAAAACACACCTTTTAATGTGTACAAAACACATTTCACATCTTAGCACACATAGAGAATAATATTCTAGACATGACACAAAGGTATAATCATAGTGGGGTCTATTACAACCCTAGTTATGAGGAAGAGCAATTTTATAATGAACATGAGCACTCCATCGTGTTTGATGATATCACTCTATTTGGGCCTCATTTTCAAATACCAAACCAATCCATGTTGATTTTCATACACCAACCCCATTATTTTCCTTCAGTTTCCACAATCCACCAAGCTCTGCAACACTCAAAGTTCACCATTTCAAGGTATCCTCCTTCGACTTACATGAGCCACCAAGCTCTACAACACTTGAAGGTTACCATTCTAGGTTATCATCCTTTAGCTTGTGAGAGTCATCAAGCTCCATAGCATTCAAAGGTTACCATTTTAGGTTATCCTCCTTAGGTTTGTGTGAGCAACCAAGCTCCACAGTGTTTGAAGGTTACCATGATAGGTTATCCTCCTTTGACTTACATGAATCATCAAGATCCACAACATTCGAAGCTTACCATTTTAGGTTATCATCCTTTGGTTTGTGTGAGCAACTAAGATCTTCAACATTCAAAGGTTACCATTCTAGGTTTCCCTCCTTCAACCTGCACAAGCAACCAAGCTCTGCAGCACCCAAAGGTCACTACTCTAGGCCCTCCTCTTTTGGCTTGTGCAAGTAACCAAGCTTAGCAGTGCCCATTCATTACCATTCTTGGCCCATTGCCAATATTTATTAAATTTGTTATTGAGAAACATCAATTTGATGAGCTCATATTTGTTGATCCCTTCTTCAATAGTCTAATTTTTGGAGATCCCATTATTGAACCACTAGCCATTATTACCCTATACCAACTATCTACCACTTTATAAAATCCATGCTGGTCTTTGAGCCACAACAGAGCCAACGGTTACCTCTTCATGAACCATCTTGTGAGGACCAAATTGTGTTCAAAGTTAATATTCGTAACCAATTATAAACCAAGGCTGTGATGTTATTATTAAAACACCCATTTGTGATAAGTCAACCTATGATGAATAGCCCTTTGATGTTATACCTATTTTCAAGGAGTCTCCCTCTGATAAGCTATTATTTATTAAGTCACTTCTTAATGATTATAACCACCTTTGCGTAAATCATTATCTCAACCATTATCCTATTTTTAAAGAGCCCCACCCCTTTGACAAGCCAGTCTTTACAGAGTTGTCTCTTGACCTTTTTCCCCTCGTTGAGGAATCTCACTTTGACAAACCAATCTTTGTGGATTCACCCTTCGATCAGTTTACTCTCTTTGTATGGATTCACCTAGATGAGCCAATCTATATTGAACCCTTCCTAGATGAATCTATTTTTACAAAGCCCATCATGCCATCATAGGTCATTACTTGTCCAATACCAAACATTCAATAAAACATTATTTTAGAAACATCCACATCAAATGAAGAATCAACATTGAAGTTAGGTTGTATTCTTGAACCGACATCAGATTTAGCATCATAAGCAAAATCACTATTAGTGTCAGCATTAGATTTAGATTCCCTTGACTTAGACTCAGCTTCAAAATTAGAATAAAGTCATGGTTGTTATAGCATTGGTTACACTTGCCTTGTGGATCAATTTGAATACATTTTTTATCCTTCTATAATTTTTTAGGATGATTACTTTAGTATCAATACAAGTTCTCCTAGTATCTACTAAGAGGATTGTGTTGCCTTTCATCATTCCATTACCACCACCCAACATAGCCATTATATCGACATTTCATCTCTCACAAGTGTCAATTGGGATTGACAAAATCATAATTTGTTGAACTATATCCATGGTGACATATTAGGGGCAGAATATCAAGGGGACCAAGACCACATTCATGCAAAAGAAGAATAGTCTCCTAGTGAAACCTTTTTGAAGGTGCTAGGGGATAATCAAAGTTTAAACTCAGCATTATCTAGTGAAACCTTGTTTGAGGTGCTAGAAAATCAATGTCACAAGTCAACATTTCTTAGTGAAACCTTCTCAAAGGTGTTATGGGGCAATCAAGACAAATTCATTGGTGAAAACCTATTCAAGGCACCAATAGCTGAGCACAACAGTTCTTCACTACTTGATGAAGACATTATCAAAGATAAAATCAGTATAGCTTCTAATCTATAAAATAATAAGATGATATCTACTCTAAATAATAAACAAAAAAAATATATGGTGGTCCAATCGAGAGCATATTTAGAAGCATTCGGCCCCACCACAACTAAAATTATGTTGAATTCAGAATCAACAACATTATGTGTGGTCAAAAATCTTGATCTTCATTTATTATCCAATCATTATACATTTGAATATAAACCAATATTCCATTATCAACTTATACCATTTATCCTATGCCTAACATTATTTACCATCCCTGGCTGCACTTTACTTTGTAGAGGCTACAAAGATATCTTGACATTTGAAGGAAACAGAATCAATGACCAACTAGAGATCACAGCAACATTCTTGGAGTCCAAATCTATAGCAGGTTCTTGACAGAGCAGCTATTTCAAAAGGGTGTGGGCTATCAAATTTTTTGATTGATTATTATGGTTGTCTCATATGTTGATTATGACATGCATCTCCATGTCAGCAAGAGCAACAAAATCATTTACCATTATATCCCATTTACCACACCATTTGAACTACATTGATTTGAGATCATTTTAGGACTATGTAGGTCATGCTCAATTTCTATTGAGGTCATCTCAGTCATCTCACCCATGCTCTCGTCATTTTGTGAGAAAACTAATCCCATGCTCTCACCATTTTTTGAGAATTTTTAAAAGTTTGAATGCTCTCATTGTTTTGAGAGCAAACTAAGCCCATGCTCTTGCCATTTTTTGATCAATTTTTAAGTTTAAACACTCTCACCATTTTGCAGGCAAACTAAGCCCACGCTCTTGCCATTTTGTGAGTAATCATCGCTTGGGGTCAACCCTGTTACCATTATAGTCGATTATCATCTTATCATTTTATTTATTATGTGCCTTATACATATTATTTTACCATAATTTTACTATTAACCAAAGCTTTTTTTTAGTCATCCTACCCAACCCCTTTTTGATCTTGGTTCCTTTGGTTCTTCCCACACTTTCTGTGAGGGGATTTCAATCTAGTTTCAGCAATTTTAAAATTCTATGTTTAATTGGTAGTTTATGAAAGTAGTGTGATAGTGGATCTGTAAATTCATCTATTATTTACATTTAATTGGTGTCATTGATTATAACCACTTATGGACAAATTAGTATTTTATTTGGTGCCATTGATTATAATCACCTTTGGGCAAATCAATATTATACTGGTGTTTCTTAATTATAACCATTTATGGGTAAATTAGGAATAACACCTTTTATCATGCATTATCGCCTCACCTTGCCATTACTATTATCATTTATTGACCATTTGGCCCAAATTTGAGAACTTGTTGTTACCTAGTCAAATTTCACCACCTTTTGTGTTGGCAGAATTATTACAACTTGAAATCATTTTGGGACTATGTAGGTCATGCTCGATTCACATTAAGGTCAGCTCAATCCCCCTTTTTCATGCACTCTCACCATTTTTTGAGCACTCATTTGAATGCTCTTGCTATTTCACAAGCCCATTTATGTTTTACTCTACAACATCAATCATGTGTTCTTATCATCACTTTTCTTCTATCTCATTTTCTCAAAAAACTACATTTGACCTGAAGTTCATGTTGGATCTCACGTCCATAGAACTATGTAGGCAGTGTCCACTTGTCTCGTACATCTAAAATTAGCTCAACAATCCCCTTCCTTTTCTTATTTTTCCCCCATTTTATTATCTTTTTATTCCCCTATCACTTGGGGGCAACTTTGTGTCCTTTGTTCTTATTACATTTTTGTAGAAAGTAATGCCTCTACTACACGTGCATGAACAATTATTTTCTGCTTGCACTAACATTATAACTAACTCTTCTTTGTGTGTGTTTATTTGATTTTTATTATTATTTTGTTGTGCTTTCTTGTCTCTACATTTATTTTATTCTTTTTTATTCCTTTGTTATTTATTATTGGTGTTTTGTTATATTGGTGTTTTGTGTTACTATTTTTTGTCTTGTCTTGTTCTTTTGAGTTCAAATACATTCTATAATCACTTTTAATCTAGTTTTTAGTTAGGATTAATTTTTATAGAGTTGTATTTAACTTGTTCTTTTGTTTTGTTTTCCAAGTATATCTTGTTAATACACATGGATCTTGATTATTCATATCTTGCTTTCATGTTGTTTATTAAGTTGTTCTTGCTTTGTTTTTATACATTCTTGTTCCTACTTCAATCTTGATTATTATCTTGATTTGAGTTTGTGTATTATTTTGATCTTTTTTTTTGTTTTTGTTTAAATGTAAATCATTGTAACTCTAGTATTGATAGTTTTTATCATTATCCTTAGTTATAAATATTCACATTTGAACTAGCCAATCACAATCAAAATATAATGTTATTATAAAGTTACTCATACTTATGATGCATAATTTCTCTTTTAATAAAGTAAGCACCAAGTGCTTTGGATCCCAAGTCCAAAAGTCAATGGTGTTTTGAAGATCATTTTTCAATGCACCATACCTAACATGAGACTCTATGCAAGACGTGCATCTCTTGGCATACACTATGATTCTAATTGAACAATGGTCCATATTTATTCTATTATTCTTTTCTCGTTCCATTTTCTTCCATTTCTGGGTGAACTACATTAGCTTGAGGTCCATCTAGACTATGTAGGCAGTGTTTGGATACATGAGGTATCTCGGGCCAGCTCATCCACCCTCATTCTTCTAATCATCTCTTTCATCACTTTGTGCATCCTCGTATGCCTAGTTTTTTGTGGCTTCTTAAGTCATTATACCATCGCATCTACATTTGTGCCCACTCATATTTAATCTGTGTATTAGGTTTTATCTTTGAGCTATGCTTTCCAATTTACCCTATTGGGGCATAACATTTATACCAATCATCGATCAAATCAGCCCTACTAGGGAAAAATTACTTATCAGTGTTCATAATCACCCCTACTGAGGCAAAATAAATTTATAAATCAATCAAATTTGATCTATTGGAGCACATTATTATTTACTTTATCTAGATCAATACTCTCATTTTTCTTCTAATTCTAAGCTTTACGGCTTTTACCATCATTTTCAAAATTTAATAGTGTGAAACTTGTCTTGAGATCATTAATTCCCTAAGGCTACAACTTTCACCCTATTTTGGGTGTGTCAAAGTATGTCGCTTATATTTTGGGTTTGTATCCTTCCCACTTCCCCCCTACCTTGGGCCCATTATATTCGATTCTATTTTTTATTATTGAGAATTAACGTATGCAAGCATTAGCTCATCTAGATTTAATCTCATCCATGGGTTAATTTCAATCTTTTTCTCTCTTTTTGAGATTCCATCCCTCTCTTTCATCCTTGAATGTCCTCTCGATGGGGCATCATGGGTCATTTCCTTCCAACTTATTCTTGATAACTCTTTCATTATTTGAAAAGATGTTGCTTCGACTAAATGTCTCACCATGCCTTCTCAAATAGGGACAAAATGTAGACATCCAATTCCTATCACTATTATGCTAAAATTATCAATCTAAGCAATATTTTGTGACAACGCACAATCTAGGCCACAATCATTAGAAACACACTGAATGGTTTCAGCTTATCATGTATAAGTGTTGATTTAGGCTAATATATCTGTAAATCAGGCAATGAATTTTATATGATTATTATCTTTTCTCAAATCATTTTGAGCCAAAATGATGAAATGCAATTGGATGCTCTGAACTAATGAATTCTTCTAATTCGAAAGCAAATGACATGTGCATGTGTTATTTCACATCCACAATGATCTAAATGAGGAATTGGTCCATACACAGCTAACACCTTCTTCTAATAATACTCCAGTCAAGTTATGACCCAGTAAATTGACATCTCGACTAGTTTGATTAAGTGAGCAACTAATTTCAAAAGAATTACAAAAAAATAATCAAACTCACTAAAGCAAATTAAACCAAATCAAGGGTTTAAGTGGAAAATCCATGGAAGACATTGAATATCTATTAGTTGAAAAATTATTTCTAATATTTGCATCATCTAGTGACATCATCAATGATGTGGCATCCATAAGCCATAAATAGAATAAATATCTAGTTTAAGCCCTCACATGCCTCATTAATGCCCCATTCTTCCAAATATTAATGGGGATATTTATGGATTGAACCTCCAAAATTGAATTGATTCATGGCCATACATCTTGATCTCAAGATGGATGGTCATAGTTGATTTTCATTATTTCCAAAAAACTATAAATACAAGGGTCCTGACTCAACCTTTCAAGCTATTTTTGTGTAATGTTATTATGTCATCCTTTCCACCTATTTTTGTGTTATGTTATTATGTTGAATTTGCAATAGAATAGCTTCAACTATTGGCACACATTGATCAATTTCATGAGCCTAATTCATTGGTGCATTGAGAGATGATGGAGGAGCAAGCTGCTCATTATTGACAGAGACTTGGAGTACCAAATCAGGGGAAAATCATGTTTTTGAGCCGTTCTTAGAAGAGAAATGCTCTTGGGAAGGTTTGATAGTTGTATTCTTCTTTTAACAACTCTTAGATTTCATTTACAAAACCCCATGAGGGAGTTGGCTTAGTATGTTATTTCCTTTATGCTTATTTTGAGTTTTCATAACTAATGTATGGACTAACTTCCTTTAAATTCCTACTCTACATTTTGGCATGTCGCTATAATGTAAATTATTACAATATTATTCCATGCATCATACACAAGAATCCCCTTCTCTAAACAATGTGAACATCTACCATTTTCTCTCCTAGGAGGACCAGGTAGCATTCCCTCTCCCTCAATAGCTCATGGGGTCAAGAAGAAAATATGAGCAATTTTAGTGACACAGAGATGGCTAAATAAAAAAATTTAAACAACACATCACCTGTTGTTAAATTCCTTCAACTTGCTAATATTTTTTCCAATTGTTAATTGCCAAGTATGCTACCTCCTTTTTATTTACATTGTAGTGTTTTTATTGTTTCCACTTTTTATTTTAATATATGGACACATCTGGGTTACAATTGATATTTGAGCATTAAATGTTAGGGTTCCATTTTTATTTTCCCAAAAATATTAGGTTTCATCATATAAATTCTATAAATATCGAGTCTTAAACTTTCAACGTGCAACTGATCTTTAAAAAAAATGAAATATTGAATGATCTTGAACCAACTATCCCATGTTAAGGTTTCACTTTGGTTTTTTTATGTTTTCTCAACAGGATTTAATTCATTTTATTATATGATTTTTATAAATCTAAAGCCTCAAAATTTGATTGTATACCTTTATAAACAGTGCCATGAAATTTATCAAATAAAAAGTCTCACAGGTGCAAATCCCTTCACAGGAGGTGTTTGAGTTTTATTTTCATTTTTAAAAACTTAGTAGTTGTACTCTATACAAAATTAAAAGTTGAAGTAGGACGGTGTGTGTTAAGGCATGCAGGAATTGTTCATACTTTATCACCAGTAATAATTCTAAATTGATAAGATATAACTTATTTTACATATATTACATCTCTCTCAAATTAAATGTTACTAAATTTTAGTGATTTAAAAATGATTATACCTTTACTATTCCAATTTTATTTTATTTTATATTAATAAATTATTAGTTTAATATTATAATAATATAAATAGTATATTAATATATATTATAATATTATATTATATAAATTATAATATAATATATAAAATAGATTAATTATATTATATTATATTATTATAATGTGATATTGTAATTAAAAATATTATATTATATATATTGACATATATTACAATATTAATAAAATAATATATTAATATTATATAATAATGTATAATCTAGATATAATATTTTATATGAATAAAATAATATTATTATTGAAATATTATTACAATTCATATAAATTAATTATAGTTTAGTTACGAGTATCAATTTCCATTAATTTATTTTATAAAGTGTTGTTTTACCACAACAAAATGTATTTTAAAAATGATATTAATAGCTTCAATAATTTTGTAAAGAAATTCACAAATACAATATATTATTGTTTTTCAATCTTTGAAAATATATAATTTTAAAAAAAATTATTACAAATATTCGCATACAACTAATTTCTTTCCATCATAGTATAATTTTATTAGATCTCATTGGAATTGATAATTATATTTGACATCATTTTAGCACCTTAATTTTTATGGCAAATAAATCATAAACATTGCTCTCACTACTCAAATGTATTCAAACCATTTATTGATGTACCTTTGGAAATAGATGAAGTTAGTTCCTTAACAAATGCACTCCAATCATTTACACCTATAAAAATTATAGTCAACAAACTATTAATTCATGAAAATCTTACCTAGTGGTCCCATGCACTGCTACTCCTAGAATATCTCAGCAGTTGTTGCTGAGATATTTAAAGAACCTTTTAGCAGAAGTGTGGTCCCATATAATTTTAAAATTTCAAAATAAAAAAGGCTAATTTTTTTTAGGATCCTTCTTTTTGGGATGCATATTTGTGTTTGGCAAAATGTATATTATGTTGTGGTCTGTATGAAATCAAGAAAAAATATGTTTAAAAAAATTGCTCATTGTAAGAAGTTTTGGCATAAACTCAGCGCACAAACTGTAAAACAGAATGAAGAAACCTTACATAAACTTAGCGTACAAAATGTCAATGAAGGGCTTCAATATTACATGGCAGCAGGGCTTCAATTTATCTATGACATTCAAGTCATCATTCCCACAATTATTCACATGGATTCTAAATTATCCCAATGAAGCTAATGAAAGGAATTGTAATTACATGCAGTATATATCCCATTTCTAGCAATTGAAAGGATTAGAATACAATATTGATGTTATAAAGTTTGTTGGTTGTGAGCCTGTGTACTACTATTCTACAGCAATTGTCATTTCCACTATGACTCGAACCATTGGGATATTCACACAACTGACCATCCAAATTAAATAGTCAAATCCTGAATGTACATTTTTTCATAAAGAATAGCCTCTTCTCAATTCTACCACTGCAAGACTCCTAAGTTTGTATTCATTCAACTAAATGATAAGTCAAGTTTGAATTCGCTTTGGTAACATGGAAGGTAAAAGTATTCTCGACAAGGGTTTCTTCATTGACTCCTAATAAGAATTGAAGCACTATTGCCATGTAATAATTAATGATGTTCCATTACTATGAATCCTCCTATGACACTATGAATCATCCTATGACACTTGGTGGGTGTTCTTTTATATTTCCTTAAGAGAGTTATTTTGCTAACCACAACCTTTGGCTATTTTATGGATCCTTCATTGCAAGATTGTTGTAGTTATGAAATTTGTGCTCATAGATAATTTATTTAGATAATATTTCCATTGTTTTTCCAACCTTTATTTTATTACAATTCTATATTTTGAAATAACTATTTTTTAAGAATCTCTTCTTTGAAACATGTTCTTAAATTTGAGATCACCTTTTATATATCAAAATATTATAACAATTGTGGAAGTTAATATAACATGAATATATGTTTGATGAAATAATAATGTATGATATTTGGGTGAGATTTGGTTGACTTTAAGAAAAATGTCTAGTAACACTAATATTTAGCTAGCATTTACATCCATAAAAGGGTGTCTTAGATGATGAGTCTTATTAGTGGATTCAAATCTCTGTGATGTTTGATTTAAATTTTACAATGGTTTTTAGTTTCAATTTCCCTAGCAGACACAAAGCTAGGACTCTTCAATGTGTCCTATCTTGTATATTTTTGAAATATTTAGAACACATATAATTTTCAACATTTCGGTCTTCAGAACATGTTTCTTGGGAAGATATTTAGGCCTCAGCATTTGTCACATATATATCAACTCCTAAAAGGGAGCTTGTTTTTTTTCTCAAATAACATCAAAGTGGGGGACTATAATAATAAGTAAGAATAACATCTGTAGGTGCCATGGGTGCCTCAATAGAAATTATAAAGGGAGTTTGTGTTATTAGCTCCCACAACAGGCTATGACAGTCCTCTGCCCAAACACAAATTTTAACTTTGGTTAGTATTGATTGATTAATACAAATTTTAAAAATCATTACATCTTTTAGTCAACCCTTTTATCAAATTTTGAATGCACTCTTGAGTATTTAACCCTATACAAATGTATGCATTAAATAGCTCACATGCAAATCTTTGCAAAGTAGAATTCGTTCAAAATTTTGTAAGCATAATCATTTAAATATAATGTAAATAAAATTAGTTCAACATAATAACCCTCCACTGAAAAATTTGAATACACTATTTCGTTTTAAAATATTTTTTTATCATAGTGTACAAATCTGAAGAAAAACCATTTTTTGGATCCACATAAATATGATGTGTGCAACCCATTATAGTTTATCTTCAGAAATGTCAATGGAAGATTGATATCTACAAAATACATATCATCTTTGAAAAAACATAAATATGTAGTTAGTAGCTAAACTAAATGCATTTAAAGGAAGTAGTGAACGGAATAAAAAACAATAATTTTAGGATCCATACCTTGTGCACATAACATTGGCATCACCAATCATAAAATCCATTAAGGCTTGTCGAGCTATTGTTGCAGTTGGATCCACTCCCACTTCATTGATATGTACATTGTTTACATGCTCCATAGCAAATTCAGTACCATCAACTTCATCTTCTATTGTTGTTAACATCATATTATGCAATATACAACACACAAGAAAAAATTTTGGTAACATTTGTAAATTAAGCTAACAAATTATGGATTGTAGGATTCTCCATGTGTTCTTTAACTTTCCAAATGCACACTCCATAACAATACATGTTGATGATAACTTAAAGTTTAATTCCCTTTGACTATTTGTAAAAGATCCACTAAATGGTGTGATTAACCATGGTAATAAAGGATATCCCTCATCACCTATAAGATACTCTCTTATGTATGAAGGACCAATGGAAACTAAATGTCCATTTAACCTCTGTTCACCTTCACACAATTTGAAGAAAGCAAAATTCCATAGTAGTCTAGCATCATTAATAGAACTAGGCCATCTGGTGAAAACAGTTGTAAAATGCATATTGCTATCAACAATGGCTTGTATGGACATGTTGTAGTTGTGATCTCTATCATACCAATCCGTTGAACACTCATTGGCTAGAAGTCAAAATTGAATGTGAGTTACATCTATAACCCCATAATAATTCACAAAGTCTTGTCTTTGGTGAAAGCCTTCCTTTAAAATTTCAAGATCTAATTGATTGTTTAGCCATTGGACATACCTATGAAATCGGTGTTGTATTGCATTAATGAACTTGTTCACAGTTCTAACAATGATTGACTTTCCATAACCAAAAATTCACTAATGTTAATCATTGTCATGCCAGAAGATAGTTGGAGAACTCTAATGGCCACTTGATCTTCAATAAGAAACACCCTACTCTTTATAGATGTAGCGAACGAAATGGGTATGTCACCTTGACTAAGGTCTTCATGCAAAGATTCACAAAGTGATTCAAACAATTCATAAGGCAACCTAAATATGCTATGAAATTGTTGATCATCACATTTAACTTCAAATATGTAGTGGTTCTACCAATACAAGGAACATGGTTTTATATACCACTCTCCTTGAATCCTACCTTCCCATTGAGAAACTGATAAATCTGTTCCGATAATTATATTTTCTTATTGGCCATTGATTATTTGAATCTCCATATCTATGTCTTCTTCCTCTGCATTGTTGGGTTGTGGTGTGCCAAATGATTCTCTCTTATGCCTCTCTGATATACATCAAATATGAGTCAAATCTTGTAGATCATACCAAATTTACAATGCTAATTATATAGTAATCGACAGACATGCTAGGAGGACTTTTATTGCATGTCTTGAATGAGAATCCATTTCACTATTGAATAAATCCCCTAGAAACTGGAATATAAATATTATGAAATGTGTACTCCTCCCTACAAACAAAATATTTATATTCAATTATGTGATCATCAACTTAAAGTTTCTAAACACACACACACACAATATATATATATATATATATATATATATATATATATATATATATATATATATATATATATATATATATATATATATATATTCAAACAACCAAATTATTGAAGCATAGTCCATCATGCCAATCTCTACATTAAAGAAAGAAAGAAATTATATTCATGTCCATGGATGATCAAAAGTGGGTCACGAAAGCATCACAAATTACCCACATGATTAAAGACTAGCATGGTATGGGATGCTAATACTAATATACGTGGAAATGAAAAGAGAATGAGAAATGTCATTTTCCTGATAACCCTTGGAAATAAAACAAAATTGAAATGTTTGTACAAATGTTTTTTAAGAATCAAAAAAATATACACAAACAAACACCCATATTTTTGAATGTTTATGCATAAATATATTAAAAAACCCTTGGATACAATGATGAGAAATGAGGGATCATTCAAAACTGTTCCATAAAATATGATTTTTTTGAATATATGGTTGGGTTTTTCTAAAAACTTCTATGGCATTCCTGTATCTATTTCCAAAACTGCATAATGGGGATCCCCTAGAGAGTTTCCTACAACTTGGCTCTATTACTATGTAAAATAAACACAAAAAACTTACTCAATACATGACAATTACAAATGATGAGCTAATAGATGTTTAACTATTTTGATAATTGCAGCTTCATTTTTTTGAATTTGGTGAGCCAGCTCTCTCATTTGGGATTCCATCCTTCCACCATGCTCAAACATTTAGCAGAAGTGATGGTAGTAAATGTCCTTAGATTCCTTGAAAATGATTTATGCCCACCCCCTTCTCCATGGTCAAACATTTAGCAGAAGTGATGCTAGTAAATGTACTTAAGGTTTGTTGACAATGTTTGATGCTCACCCCATCATCCCATGGTGTTGGGATCCTAAGGATGATTCAACTCTTATTTAAAACTTTTTCATGGTTAGAAAACTTGAAACAAAGCAAAACTATTCTAGAAGAAAGATATTGATGAGAACCAAAAATTTGAAGTTAAATGATTCACAAGATTAAGCAAATGATTCGACTACAGTCCTAACACCTGGTGGGAAAGAGATTGCAGGCCATGCCATACTCATTTTCGTTGGACAATTCAAGCTAAATGATTAAAAGTTAGGGAAACAATTAATACCCTTAATTAACATAAATTTAGATTTGCTATATGAATCTTCGCTCTCTATCAACATAAATGACATGTTTCATAAAAATTAACAAAGCAACAATTGTCAATAACTATAAGACATACTGATATTTTACCACATAGACCCTATAAGTAACTACATCTTCCATTAATTTGATAGAGAGTATAAAACAAAGCTCATTATTAAAAGTCCCAATAACATATATGCTCTTAAATTATACACAAATTAAACTAAAATACAATATTAAGATAAAATACATCAGAAGGAGATGATTTTGACTGTGTATGAGAACAATTAATATGACACTGGCATTACAAACAGGATGGTTAATCAACATCTTTAACAAGAAAACAAGTAAAATGATCCTTGTACAGAAGTGGAGCATCCAATGAATTAATACAACTTTATTAAAATACCCAGACTGTAACACATCCATAAAGAAAGAAAAAGTAAATATTTGTAAAGAAATGAAAAGTAAAGATCCATAAGGAAAGACAAAGTATAAAACTATATAAGGAAAATAAATGACAACAAGAAGAAATAATGTTATATACCTTTTGGCATTACAAACTAGGTAGAACTTCTTGGCTAAAGATCCAAGCAGAACATGGCAGGGATTTTGTGGGCTCCTTCTAATGGAAAGAGGCACTACTAGGAGATCACTATTCTCAAGAAAACAAGATGCAAGTCCACTTTTAAACAGGATCACTGATATTTATTGTACAAGTGATTAGTTCTTTTATGATATTGATTTACCAAATCAGATTATTTCTAGATCTCCTTGTCTTTGTGGGTAGATGATCTCTCAGAGGCGGTGCCTCCATGTAAATTTTGTTTTCGATGTGTAGAATGCAAGGTACAAGTTTCCCTAGAAGTGATGGAAAAAGTGCTAGTTGGCAATTTCAGCACTATAATTTAAAAGAAGGGCAGCATGATATTAGGAGTACATTAGAGATCTCTAGAAAAATACCATCAGAAGTACTCATTTTGATTTTTTACTATTTCAAAATTCAATCCCATGATGATGTCAGCAAATCAGTAACCACTGAAGAAGGGCAGTTGGACCTGTCCCTTTGTTCGACCTTGATAACCAACCACCTCCTGGGAATAAAAAGGTTAGGAAGTTGGGTAAGGAGGTGGTTTCTATAATCATGTAAATCATCAAGACAAGGAAGGAATGTAAGGCACTCAAAATGCATACATCTATTGATCATTATTCTTACTAGAATATTTCAAGAAGCATACTTTTCTTGCCTCCTTGATTAATTAATCCTCTGCTTCTACTCTAGTTATAAATTACAAAATTGTTTCTTAATGTAATAGTTATTGTAGTCACAAGACTTAGACTTGGCAAGATTGTTATGCCAAGCTAAATACATTTTTCATATGTTTTAGGTGGCTAAGTCTCATGCTTAGACTGGGAAACCCTTGTTGAAACTCAGAGAGACTTGGGGATTGGATTATTTTTGGCTTGTTTTTGAGTTTTATGAAGATTCAAAGAGTCTCATAACTATGTATGTGATTGTTTTTCAAGCTTATAACTTGAAACAAAGTGTTAGGTTTTCCTTGGCTACATTCCAAGAACATACGTAGGTTGTAGTCTAAAGTGAAATAAAGTCTTATTTGCAGCATACACCAAGGTTTATTAAAAAATTATTAAACCAGGAAGCAAAGCAGAATACAACACATTACAAAATTTAGATGTAGGAAAAGTAATTAATATTAAAGGGAAAGCAAATAATCAATGGACACAATTATGAACAAAATCAGAGCTTCTTCCATTGCTCTAGATAAGTAATTACATTACAATATCTTTATTTTTACATGAGCAACTCATCTATCTCCTATCAGACTTACAAAACATGTCAAGGCTCTGCATACCCATCTACATGTAGCTGGATTTCACTGCCATTCATTCAAGTAATCTATCTTTTCACCACCATTCATTGAAACAAAAGGGAAAGCAAATGATCAATAGACATAATTATGAATAAAATCAGAGCTATTTCTTTTGTACATACAATTTATCATCCTCCCTAATGTAGTTATTTCTAATTATTGGTGGGATATGAATATAAGGCACTCAAAATATAGACACCCATTTTAATAGTTATACCACAATCAAAATACTCCTACTCTATTTTGTTATTTTTTATCAATTACAATCATATATAGCTTGGGGACTTACTTTAATGTTGCATCTTCAGTATTATTTTCTTGTAGCAAATAACTTATGCTTTAAGGATATTACTATTGAAAAGTCAAAGTGTTGTAAGAGGCCACCTAATACAGTAATAAGTAGAAATTGGCTATTGATGATCAAAAAAAATTATTAGCAAGTTCATTGGGAATACATATAAGAAATAAGAAACCAGATGAGCATATATTTGGTTCAAAACAAGCATGAGTAGTACAACTATGAGGGTCACCTCTCATTTCACAAAGATTCAATAATCTTCATCATTGCTTGTCCAATGGTATTTAAAGCTGATACTAGTCTCAATTGGACATTTATTTTTTGCTCTTCAATTTTTATCAATTTCTCTTCATTTGCATTTTCCTTTTCCATACATTGTTCAAACAAAGCATAATCCTCTTTGTGTCTCTCTTCAATAAAAGCATAGTCAATTTCATGGAATTTTGTATACCCCTCTTCATCCAACTGCAAGGTAAAAATAACCTGCTTATTGTTCTCTACAAAATTATCCTTTATAGTAGTTGTTTTGCTTGTTGATTTTTGTTTTTTTTCCAGTAGATTGTTTGTCTTATTCAATAGGAGTCTTAACTTGGTTCAAAGATTATTTACCTTTCGCATTTTCATTTGGTGAATAAGAATCATCTCCAAAAGCATAACTATTGTCAAAAGAATCAATAGTTATATTCCTAGGATTTATTACACGATCATAACCAAATTTTACTTCTATTGCATCAAAAAGTTCTTTCACATAATTACTAAGAAGTTTTTTTATGAACTTTCTCATGGGTTGTCATGTTCTAATTGCTATCATGACTAGATGGAATATGTAATTCATAATCTTGGATTATTTTAAAATCTGGTAAAATATGTTCCCATCGATCTCAACATTGGTTTGTTGTACGATCAACACCATTAATAAAGCAATAATTATGCACTTCTTTCCATTTTATAGTAGATGATATGGCCCTTTTCATTGCACTGCCAATTGATTGTGTATCTCTTTTATTATATTTTGCTTCAATTAGAACAGAAGTATCAAAAATTCTCCAACGAAATCTTAGTCTTTACTGGTCGATCACAAGATGGAATTTCAAGAACATCAGGGTGCTTCATGCCTATTTCTTCTGGATTGAAAGGAGCAAATTTAAAAAGTGGTGCAAATTTTAGGGAGTGGTTGGATACTGTGACAAATGAATTATGTGCAATAAGTATGACCACCTCTTCATCATCCCCTTGTGTGTTTGGAGTAAATTCATGGATACTATAATCATCTATGAAGTGCACATCATTGGGTGATTCATCTTGTGATAGTAATTCAAAATACCTCATAAATCCACCCTTTATAGGGGTTGGGCGATGCACACCTTTATCCATGGGAAATTAAAAGTACAATGTATGTGCCTGTAGTAAATAAATGTGTTTAAATTTTAAATAGTGACACATTGCATGTAAAAATATGAACATAATGTAAATTTTTAAGGGAAATTCAAAAAAATAAGGTTCTCATCCTAGGGTTTCAGAGAAGATGCAATACTATCCTAGGGAGGGAGGGGGAATGTTTCCTGCAACATAGAATAATTCATTAATTATCTGAAAGAAAATATGAACTTGAAGATCAATTTGAAAATTTCACCCAAGGAACAATTTATATTTGAGTTGTTGTTTCTTGACAGGATTAACATGGCACATCTTCACCAGGGTTGGAAACATTGCTTTCATAAGGTTTACATGGTTCATAGCTAAAGTATGGATCCAAGAAACCACCAGAAGGAAGTGTTGAATCAACTCACCAGGATGAACAACCAATACAAAACCTCCAACTGATCAATTAAGTGAAGCGTTAAGTTTTGCAGACACATTAACTATGGTGGTGTATTGACAAATTCAATTGAGATAGTACACTTAAGCCCCAAATTAGTAATGAGTAGAGTCATAGACAAATAAGATTCTATCTAATTCTTTTGGAGGGATAATGTAGGCAACTTAAAGGGTGCTTGGGTTTAGTATAGTTAATACAAAATAGCCATGTTTAGGTTTCGCTGCCAAAGACATATTGGATTAAGTTAGTTACCATCAAATTGTTAAAGTATCATCAAAGGTCACACCATTGATGATAACCTTGGTTAATATTTATGAACACTCTTTTGGTAATAGAAACTCATGATTGGATTGCAATATACAGATGTAAATTGCATTCTTAGTTGATTGATTATTGTTGTTATATTTTGTTGTCATACTACCTACTGTACTTTTCTAATAGGGATGTAAATAACACATAAAGCCAAATGTATGCTATCATAAAATTGTAACTCAATACAACTATTAGTTTCGAAAAACCTATGTAGGAAGAAGCAAACAAAAATAGTATTACCTCAGTAATAATGCGGGCAGTCTGATTCATTTTCTTGTAAAGCACCTCAACCTCGATCTTTACTCCTAGTATCAAGCTTCCTCGACCTGTTATATATGCTTCTAAAATTCTTTACATGAGAAGGTAACAGTAAACAAACATGCAAACAAAACTTAGAAGCAATTAAGTGCAAAAAAATGTTGTACATATCAAAACACATAAGGTTCTTAATTTCTCATCCTAGGATTTCAAAGAAGACATTGTAAACATCTCCAACCTTCTCTGTCATAATAACACAAAGCACTACTGGTCATAAATTATAATTGTGCAAAGGCTGAAAATAAAGAACAGAAAACTATTCTATCATGCAAAAGCTTTGTTTTATTTTGCATTAGTTCAAGATTGAAGGCCATAAGAAGTCACTGGCACATAGCAGTTTGCAGGGTATTTTGATTATTATCATCATGATGTGATGGAAATTTTGAAAATAAGCTTTCCATCTTAGGGTTTCGAAGAGGGTGCTTTTGCAAGCCTCTTCAATATCTTTTGCCATAACAATACAAAGTAGGCTAATCGTGATTACACAATGCCTATAAAATTAAGATTGTGATAAAAATAGAAAGCATAACTGGTCATAATTATACAAGGCCTAGAAAACAAAGTACAAAAAATTCTTCTGTAATGCAGAAAGCTTTTGAGGTAGATTGTTGCCACATACACAAATCAGATTATGCAATCTTTTAATCTAAGTCAACAAGGCATGATGGAATTTTGAAAATAAAGGTCTCATCTCGTAGTCTTGGAAAAGACACTACCACAAAAAAGGTATTTATCACATAAACTAACATTAAAAAAAATCCAAAATATACTCCCACAAGAAAAGTATTTATCACATAAACTAAAAAAAAAAAATCCAAAAACCTAATTTACAATGCAGAAAGTTAAGTTGTGTTTTGCCTTGTCATTCAAATTTAAAATAAATACCATTGCCAGTGGCACAATGCAGTTTACCTGATCTATTAATACAATTGTCTAGATGTGATGGAAAGTTCAAACAAAGGTTCTAATCCTTGGGTTTCAAAGAAGATGAATATTAAAGCCAAGGGCTCTTGAGAGAAACTAGCATACTAAAGGCACAATGGCATAATATAGAAAGGGAGAAGAATCTGATGGAAAGGGCATATTGGAATAAAAAATGATACGAAATCTCTGATTGGAACTAAAAATAAGGATAAGGAATAAAATATAATGTGCAACCAATATTGAAAAACTAAGACTTGCCAATAATGTAGTAACAGAAAATGGAGTTCTCAAAGAATTTTTTTTTACTAAATTGGTATACGATCCCTATAGATGGTATGAAGGAAATATGATGGATCTTAAACTTGCAAGGGTTGTTTAGACTATTATTTCTAACAATGCTCCTTTTGACTTTACCAGTGAAAACAAGGACATCATGCTTCCACATAAGAATATGACCCATGAATTGAATGTCTCTTTATTTTTGAAAAGCCTTTGACACTCAAAAAAATAAAAATAATAATTTACCAATAACTGAGACGAACGAGTTTAAAAAGAATAGGTGAATATCCCACATAGATTATTGATTTTAAAGTAAAATAAAGAACACCGAGATATTGTTGTAGTAAAACTTTTAGAACCCATGGAGAAAAGATGTCTAAAAGGTAAAAGTAATGACACTCCCTCCCATGGCTTATACTTCAACAGTCCAGAGATATGCAACTAAATGCTGTATCCACATTATCTTAATACAATTCATATTATAGGATTATGTTGATAATCACATTGTCACTATGCATTGATTAGCACTAAACATTGGCTTTGTCATATTTGTTCGTTTTAAGACCGAAAATGATACAGGACTAGGGCAAGTACATATAAAGATATCCTAAAACTTTAGGCATAAAAAAAATTAAACATGCAAACAAGAAGGCAACAGTGTGATATATTGAGAGTGAAGGCTGTGAGAATCAAACCTTAGAGCTACCAGAGGGAAATAGACATAAAGAGGGTTTTGACTATCCAAGTGAGACAAATCTCCTATCTTACTGCTGGAAATAGGAGCTACCAAGCAGGGGAAGGGAAAAAAATATTTATTTTTCCTCTGCATTTTTAACTATTTTTTTTCCAAGTGAGACGTATAAGCTTTAGAATTAGAAATTGATGAATAAAGAGAAACATTGACAGACGCAGCTGAAACATTGACAGACGCAGCTGAAACATTGACAGAAACAGTATTAGAAGCAGTGGAACTGAAGAAAGAAAACAATGAAGCCGAACTTACCAGGTTAACAAAGCTTGGCGCATGTGAGAAGCACAGTGTCTGAAGGCTTGTGTTATCTGCTCAGGTTGGGTAAAATATAATCGCAGATTTGTCCTATATATACCGTTGTTTTCCTCCAATTGCTGAGTGAATCTCTCCAATCCCCTGTTCATTTCCCTTCAGTCCTCCCTAAATTCACTCATCCAATAGCTATTGTGCAAGTGTCAAATAAAAAATTTAGACGGGTGCAGGATTCATTCAACACCCCTTTTTCCACTGCCGCAGAACTCAAGTCTGCAGAAATTTCGGGGCTCCACCTAAAATGGAGATTATTTCTTAATTACAGTTCGCAACAAGTTCGATGGGATCTGCTGCACTGTTGATTTAAGCGCAGCAACCCCTCCATGGGACCCCGCCCTTACTCATATAATTAAACAGTTTTCAAGCTACATCTTTTGTCCACTGCCACTTCTGATCTCTTATTATGATTCGTAATAACGTTTGCAATTATAAATAAATAAGCTGTAATTTATATATACAATTACATACATACCATCTAATAATGAAAATTAAAATTTGTTATATATATTACTTGCAATTAATGTTACATATCAAATCATTTATAGTATATACAAAAAGACATCAAATCATTTATCGTATATACAAAAACCCTAATCAACTCGAAACAAATATTGCACGTGGCTCTTGTTCTCTTTCCTTTCTTTTCAAATCCTTGACAAGTGGTGTTTTAAGTGTGGTTCTGTTTGTCATAAGTTTCTATAAAAATCCTCCTTTCTCGAATAACGTGATAAGTATTTTTTTTTAAATCCAAATCTGTGCTTTGAAGTCCTTCGCTTTACGCTTTTCTTTTATTCTAAGATTACATTATTTTCCAACTAAAAGGATATCATTCGTTTTTTCATAAAAAGGAAAAAATAATAAATCTAATTTGGCTTTTTTACTACGTTGCCTTTAAAGTCGAAACAAAAAGGCACTTAGCTTATTTAAAAGCCTTAATTCCATTTTGAATTAACTTTTTGCTAAAAGTAATTCAAATTCAAATAAAACATAAAAACTTTGTTTTTAAATCAAAACTCATGTGTTCTCACTCCCACGTGGAAAAGATATATGTGCTTTTTTTATTTTTTTTCATATGTCACCGTTTACTTTTTTTTCATATGTCACCGTTTACTTTTTTTTTAACGGTGTAATATTTTTTTTAAGCTTTAATTTAATTTTTTTTTTTAACATATTATTAATTGTATTTGGCTATTTATAATTTTTAACAATTACAATTTGTTGTAAATAAAGAATTTGTAGAGGGGAGATTAATATTGTGTTAGTTTCATAAAACAAATGAAATAAGTATATTGAATTTTAACATTTTTAATTGAGACATTAGGGAGAATTTAAGTAATAAAAATTAAATGAAAGCACAACAAAAACATAAAAGACATAATTCTTTTTTTTTGAGAGAGAGCTTCAAATGGTTTTGTTGAATGGTTTGCTCGACATATGCATCAAGAAGTCTTTGATAATGGAGGTTGTTTGGTTCCTTCTCTCCTTGCACCTTGGCTTGGTTGTTCTTGCTTGGCTTAAGATTTGGGCATGGTAATATTACTTGTATGAAGCTTATAGAGCAAATCATGTACAATAACTCTATAATATCCAAGTTTAGAAATGAAGAGGTATGGCCTTGTATTTATAGTCTTAGGAAATAACTCTCACTCAAAGTAAACTAAGATCGAGTTGATACTAACTTTAGTTGAGTTAAAAGTTGTCGTGCAATTATGACTTTCAGTTACTAATCATAGTTCTCAATTTACATATTTTGGGATATTTTGAGATATTTTGACAACTCATAAAGGTAATGATGAAAGGCTTGATATTTTGATTTTTGAAATTTCCATTTTTATATATTTGTTAATTGCAAATAGATAATTCAACTAAGCATTTAATCTTGTTTAATTAATTAATTGATTTTGATTAACCTTTTTGCTCTTTCAAGATTTGATTTGAGTGTGCAAGTGCCTCACTTAAACACATAATCCCCTCGAATTGGATCAGAATCCCCTCGCGAAAGGTGTTCAAAAAATCAAGGGAATCAAAGTCAAAAAGGGATAGGTAGAGCAATTAAAAATAAGTTTGGTCAATAGTGATGGTATAAGAGGATATTATGGGGTACGACATAAAGAAGATGATAGGAGGGTAATTGGCTATAATGGTAATAGGGCTACCCCCAAGTGATAAGATAAGGTAAATGTCAAGGTATGAAACAATGACAAGATGAATGGCAAATAAAAATGATAAGGTAGATAGTTGTGGCAAGGTAAATGTTTATGTTGTTTTTACTAATGTGGAGATGCACATCCTGATTAGTATATGATACAACTAGAATTATAAAATTTTGTAAATTTCTAGCCCACACCTCTTTAGAATAGCTACACTATCAAGAATCTACTGTAGATTTGGACTCCAATAATGTTTTTATGATCTTCATTGGTCTTTGAATCTGTTTCCTTCAAACTATGAGACAAGATATATTTGTAGCCTCTATAAAGGAAAGTACAGCTAGGGATGGTAAACATAGATAAATATTAGATGAGAGGTCTAATTTGGTGATGGAGAGATGAAATATAATGGAATGTATAATGGTTGGGCAACAAATGAAGATTGAGATTTTCAGACACACACAATGTTGTTGATTTTGGATTAGACATAAGTTTGGTTGTTGTGAGGCCAAATATTTTTTAATATGCTCTCAATAGGACCATCAAAAAAAGTAATGTTTGGGTCTGAGAGTAGCTACCATCTGATTATGTTTTAGATGGGAAGTTGTATTGATGTTATCTTTAATAATATCTTTATCAAATAGTGAAGAACTATTGTGCTCAACTATTGGTACCTTAAAGAGGTTTTCACCAATAAAATTATCTTTGTAGTGTGAAATTTGATCTATTTGATTAAATTAACATAAACTATGCAATTTAAACTCAAAACATCAAACTACCTAGAAGGAAAGATTATAGAAACAAATTAGAATCATAAGATAAACCTTACTAAATCCCTTGTTTAAGCTAGCCTCCTTCCAAGATGTTCAAATGGATGGTTGATTGCTATGAACTTAGAATTTTGACTTTGTGATTGCTTGATCATGGATTATGAATTTATGGATTGGATTGGCATGAAGACGTTATGGATACCTCTATTGATAGCTCCTTTAACATGGATATGGCATGAGAATTCAAGTTAGCTTGTAGTTAGTTTTCATGGTAGAGTAGGTTGCTTATATAGAATGTGCAAGGAAGAATCAATAGTTAGAATTCAAAGTTAGATTGTAAAAATCTACAGTGGAGGATTTTTCAAGGAATTTTTAATTCCTTCAAAGCCTCTAGATTTAGAGGCTTTTAGAGGCGAAGGATGAGAATAGAGAGGATTCTACAATTGCAAAATTCTAGAATCCATTAGGAGGGATTAATGATGATTAGAGGGAGGTTAGGTGAGTGATTAGGAGATTCTAGAGAATCTAGGAGGGGGTAGGCTTGTAGAAAAGCCTAAGAATAGGTAATTAGATGAGCTTTGGGAATTTAAAATTCTAAAATAATGGATAAGTGGGATTAGGATGGGATAATGGAGATTTAGGAGAATTAATGAAGAAGTGGGATAGGACTATAGTTAGTGAATGAAGAAATATTGATGGGAGATATGAGATAAATGATTAGAAGGGGTGATTTTAGGATGGGATTAAATGAGATAAATTAGATAAGTGTAAATGTTGTCAATATTAGTGACGTTAAATGAAACGAGCAGATTTAAATGCATACAATATTGATTGTCCCATAGTGCCTCTGAGAAGGTTTCACCAAGGAACATTTAAATTTGACTTTGATTGTTTTCTAGTACCTAAAATAAGGTTTCGCTAAAATATGTTGAGTTTGGACTTTGATTGTCCCCTAGTTCCTTCAAAAAAAGTTTCACTAAGAGATTATTCTTCTTCCACATGAATGTGGTCTTTATCCCCCTGATATTCTTCAACGATATGTCATCATGGATACAGTTCAACAAGGTATGATTTTTTCAGCCCCAATCGACACTTATGGGATGTGGAATGTCAATATAATGGCTATGTTGGGTGGTGGTAATGGTATGTGTAATGGTAAAAGAATGAGAAGAAGTACCACAATCCACGTAGAAGATACTAGGAAAACTTGTGTTGATGCTAATTAACCATCCTCAAAAACTGTAAAAATATCATACATATATTCAAATTGATCTTCAAGGCATGTGTAACCAATGTTATAACAACCCTGAATATATTTTGATTCTAAAGTTGAGTTTGACTTAAAGGACTCTAAATCCAATGTTGAGATTAATTTTGATTCTGCTTCTGATGTTAAATCTTATGTTGATTCAAGAATAGAACCTAACTTCAATGTTGATTCTTCATCTAGTGTGCATGTTGTTACAATAATGCCTTGTTGAATGTTTGGTATTGGACAAGTAACGAACTGTGATGGCATAATGGGCTCTTTAAAAATAGGCTCAACTAAGAAGGATTTCATAGAAACTGGCTTGTCAAAGTAAGACTCCTCAATGATGGAAAAAAGGTAAAGAGACAACTCCATAGAGACTAGCTTGTCAAAGGGAGGCTTTTTAAAAATAGGATAATGATGGAGATAATGATTTTTCCAAAAGTAGTTCTAACCATTAAAAAGTGACTCAGCAAAGACTGGCTTATCAGAGTGAGACTCTTTGACAATGGGTAAAGGATCAAAAGGTGATTCATCACAGGGTGACTTGTCACAAATAGGTGTTTCAACAAAACATCATGGATTGGTTCGCTCTCTTGGCCTTGGTTTACAATTAGTTATAAAATACCATTTTTGAACACATCTTGGTCTTTGAATGATTGGCTGTGTTGGAGAGGTACTGATTAGCTATATTGTGGCTTGAAGATTAGTATCAATTTTCTAAAGTGGGGGATGGCTAGAAATGAATGAATAATGGTTGACGATTGGATAATGACCTCTTTGTAAATGAACTCATCGAAGATGGACTTAACAAAGACTGGTTGTCAGTCTAAGATGGTAACTATGATCTGTCTAGTTGTAATTGCATAACCTTATTGGGATAACAAGCCACCATATTTGTAAGGGCTAGGAATGATAATGGTAGGGCATTATGAAGTTTGGTTACTAACACAAGATGAAGGATGAGGTCGTAGAAAGGTAATGGTAGGGCATTACGAATCTTGGTTACTTGCACAAGCCAACAAACAAAGTCCTAGAATGGTAATGGTAGGGATTTGTGAAGCTTGATTACTATCACAAGTCAAAGGATGAGGTCCTAAAATGGTAATGGTAAGGCATTATCAATCTTGGTTGCTATCATGAGGCAAAGGATGAGGTCTTGGAATGGTAACGATATAAGTAGGGGATCGGGTACCATTAGCATTGAAAGGGAAAACTTAGTATGTTAATAGGCCCAAATAAAGTATACTAAATACTATGCTTGAGGGTCTTGACTTTGTTGTCCAGTTTGGGTATTGTAAGGAGGATAAGGATCCACCTCACACATAACATCATTATAGGGGTCTTGAACAAAGTCATCTTGTGCAACCATGTTATCATAACCTAGATTGTGCATGGCTTCGCTAAGAGTGTAATGAGACATATCCAAATCAATGATGAACATTTTACAAAAAGGCTTAGAGTTATACAAACTCTAAAAAATAATTTTTGAAGGATAAATGGTCTAAACTTGGTCAAACCTGGTCGAAAGAATGGAATTGTATCTCCAAAAAGGTTAGTGTTAAAACTTGGTATAAAAAAGTCTAACATCAAATGTCTAATTTCAAATGTTTTACACAAAAAGGTCAAGTGGATGGATAAAAATCAAAATGCCAAACTTCGGTATAAAGTATTGCAAACAAGTATAAACTAGGTGTAAATAAACAAAGGTTACTAGGTCTTTTGGAAAACAAGGCACAAAAGCTAGGCTCAAAATAGGGATTGCTAGGTCTTTTGTAAAAGGCACAAAAACTAGACTTTAAACAAAATGAGGTCTAAAAAACAAGAGATTTAGTCTAACAAATTTGAAACACTTTGACACAAACTAGGCATTCAAATTTAGACACACACTTGATCATTTGGAAAAAGACATGAAACTTTAGGCATATGGAAGATAGACCACTTCCCCAAATCTAGGCACAAAAATAGTTTTTAAATGGAGCAACAAATTAACCTAAGTTACACAACCCAAAAGTGAAATTGATGTCTAATAGAAAATTACACGAGACATAGGCAAAAATCAATCAATGTTTGGATTTACAATTGTCAAGGTTAATTTCAAACTTCATTTAGAAGACTAGGCTTTTCAAAGAGTCAACAAGCTAGACAAAAATGAATGGCACGATGGTACTAGGAATATATCCAAAAGGTATACATGGTTTTGAAAATTTAAACTTTTGGACACAAGGAAACAAGTCTTTGAAATGATTTGAGCATTGTAAAAATGCTATCATGCTCTATATATGTGATAAATGGTTTTGTTTTAAGAATTTAAGGCACAAAACTTAGAATGAATTGGGCAACATAACGACACCCTTTTCAATCAAATGGCATACACATAAAAGTTTGACAATGACTAAGGCAAGGTTTAGTGTCAAATAGATGACATGGCACCTCTTTAAACAAAAGAGTGGTGTATAATAAGACTCATTTTGACATGGTATGATAAAAAATATTTACGACTCGAGCCTTTGAAGTAAAAGGAAAAAATAACAAAAACACCTAAGTGTAATGTCCTAAATCCTAAAACTAACAAGGTTGTATCATACTGTTAAATTCTATCTATATATTTGTTCTTGTAAGGATTTTAAATTGTTAATCCAAAAAGTAAAAGCACATGAAAATTAGGGTTTTTAGTCCCCCTCTTCTCTCAAGAGTTTGTACGATGACATGGAACTTTAGGCTACTCACCCTACATCAATAGTATCTCTACAGTAATTTGGGTTATCTAAACTATCAATTTTCATTCATTTCTAAATGGTCTCATATGTGTGATAAACACTAGGACATAATCTTATTATTTATATCTACATCAACCAATTTATTACGAAAATGTCCAGTCTTTTTCATAACCACTACATCCATCAATTACTCAGTATAGTGCGATGTTCGAGTTGATCACACATTTCAAGGACAACAGTTGCTAATGAAGGTAGTTTAATTGTTCAAACTACTATCCCAACAATTCACCAGCTCAATTTATATACTCCAACATGGAGTGGGGTTGAATCCATCTTGGAATATGAATTCTCAGATCAATGCTTCCCTAGAGAACTTGTGAGGAGGTGATGAACTCTCACTCACAAGCCAAAATGCATGAAAAATAAAGATAAGTGAACAGACTTTAGGGTCATTTTGAGGTCACCTAAACCATACGAATTTGGAGAAAGCCTTAATGGCTTTCTTCTTATGATTTTGAACTAAAGGGACAGTGAAAAAGAATGAGTACTTTTAGTCACCTGAGTTGCCTAAAAATGATAAGGAGAGAGCATAAACGCGACACTTATTTTGCTAAACTAACACTCAATCAACAAACATAAAAATGAAAACTCTTATGAGTATTTAACTAAAGTGAGAGTTTATTTTTGGGTAAGTGAAAAAAGTTGGGGGACAAAAAAGGGCCCAACCGTGGACATGATTTTTCTAAAATTTCAAAAATTTAAACTTTTATAGATAATTTGAGATGGCTACACTCAAAATTTGAAGATGGTATAAAAATATGAATTGTAGCATTTCGACTCTAGTTTCCAAAAAACTATTTTTTTTTTTAAATGATCAAGTATAAGTAGGTCAAAAATTTAAAATTTGAAGAGGACCTCCTATTTTTGTTAAGAAAACATAGTAGATAGATGGCCATGCAGCGCACCATTTTTTGAGTATCGTTAAATATTATTTGAAACCATTTAGTTAATATTTAGATAAGATATTATAGTGTGTTATGAATTTTTATTTTATTTTTTAATTAATATTTATTTATTAATTTTCAATTACATAGATCCTAAAAACTAACAAAAAAATGGATATCCAGTTGTGCGACCCACCCTAACTACCTCAAAAAAATGAAAATTGATTTTTTTTTAAATGTGTGTAGAATTAGGCCTAGTTTATTACTATATAATTTTTTTCAATTAAATAAATAAAAAATAAATTAGATAAACATGAATAGGCATGTATAGGTGTAGCATGTAGTGGCCTAAAAAGGTGTAGTTAGAAATAAATATAATTTGAACCCTTAAAATAGCTCAAAAATTATAAAAATCATATATTTAGAAAGAGGACAACGTGCTCATTGTGATGGTGATTATTTTTTTGAGTTTTGATGTTGAAATCCATATCATATTTGGTGATCGAAGTTAAAATTTGTTGGTTTTCTCTCAAAACTCTTGGTCTCGATTGTAGAAGCATAGTCACAAGCATTTGGCTCAAAAATCCAAGCCATTTTTGAGCCTACAGGCTCAGGTTTCAATTAAAATTTAAATAACATGTACACATTATATAACGTGTGTGTGTTATATAATATATCATACAACATATATGCATTATATAATGTGTACGTGTTGCTTTGTTATAAGATGAAAACCATCTCCACAAGCATGTGAAAGTTGCATGTGAATCCAACTTTGGCCATAAGCTTATATTTACTACTCTAAATGTTAAGTATAAGAAATATTTCTTATATTTTAAATTTATTTTAGTAAATATAAGAAATTAAGGTCACTCAGCATCTGATAGATTTGGTCTCATGGTTTCATGCCTTACGATGTGAAAAATAGTTTTTCAAAATTCAATCAAGTTAATACTTAGTCATTTTCAGGGTCTAAGTATTAAACTTAGGGATTTCAGGGCATAAATTTTGCAATTGATATCTATTTTTGGTAAATATATAGTCATTTTTTAGGTTTTTATGCCTTTCAAATTGATTCCTAGAAATTTTTAGGAGTCTTAGGTTTTGTCAAAATTAATTTTTTTAAACCACTCACTTTGAAATTGATGCAAAGTGGTGTTATTTGGGTAACATAGGTCACATTGATGACTTGCACACATCAAACAACTACGTTACATATTAATTTCACTTGATCATTATCCCTCCCTCAGCCTTGTTCACTTCCTACTCATCCCTCATTACCCCTAATCACTCTCTCATCATTCCTCATTATCTCTAATAACCCCCTCATTGACCCTCACTATCCCTAGTCATCTCTAATCACTTCCTTATCATTCATAATCACTCCTCCATTGACCCTTACTATCCCTCATCATCCCTAAGTTTCACTCCCTCCTCATTATTTATTATCCCTAATCACTCTTTCATCATCCCTCATCATACCTAATCACTTCCTCATCCCTATTCACTCCCTCCTCATCCATCCTCATCCCTAATCACTCCTTCATTGACCTTAATTATCTCTCATCATCTCTAATCACTTGGGGTTATCATCCCTAATCACCCCTTCATTGATTATCACCATCCCTCATCATCCCTAATCACTCACTTATCATCCCTCATAATCCCTAATCAATCTTTCTTCATCCATCGTCATCACTAATCACTCCCTCATTGACCCTTACCATCCCTCACCATCCTTCATCACTCTGTCATTGACCCTCACCATCCCTTAACATCCCTAATCACTCCCTCATCATCTGGCATAAGTATATACTCTAAATATTTCTTTGATTCTAATCATATTTTTTTAAATCCATTATAAGAGAAATTAACTCTTTTCTAGGACTTGTGTTGCCAATACCCATTTGTGATAGTCAATTTTATTACTAAATGAATTGGATGATCTTCCAAATTTATATTCAAGTAACATAAGTATTAACACAAAATAGAGTCTAAATTTTAGTTCATTGAATTATCTTTTTTGTACAACTGACTAAATGAAGTTTTATTTAGTTCCACCTTTGGTAGTTTGGTTCAAAAGATAAAAATTAAACACAAATCTCTTGTATAATTTTCTAATTCTGAGAAGATTTAAATTAGATGCAAAGTTATTTAGTGCTTCCCATTCTAGTATGACTTTAATCTTGGTTAGGTTCACACATGCACTCCTTGTGTGTGTAATGTGTCCCAAATATTTTATATTTTTCATGAAAAATGAACATGTATTCATGTTATCACAAAAAAATGTTTCTACAAAATGTGAAACACTAGTTTAGCATGGTGTAGATGTAAAACACATGTTTTCTAAAGATTAATATGTCATCAAGGTAGATTAAAAAAAAGTCATAGGTAAAGGGCCTGAGGATGTGGTTCAACATCATGAAATAAATGAATTTGTTATATGAGTTAACCTAAAAGGAATAACCAAATAGTCAATCAATCCTTCCTTTGTTTTTAAGACTATATTCCAAATGTCTAGAGGTTTAACATGAATATGATGATACCCAAACTTAAGATCAATTTTGGAAAATAATTCTACACCATGGATATGGAAAAAAAATTCCTTAATATTTAAATTAGGATAGTAGTTATTCACTTTAATCTTGTTAAGATTTTTTTAATTGATTCACAATTTTGGTACAAACACAATTAGTTTTCTGTAAGGCAATGATTTGGGCATGATGTGTCCATTATCCATGATTTCATGGATCTACCACTTGATCTATTCATTCTCTAGAAATGATATGTTGTATAAGAGGTTTGAGGTAGAGGTAGTTAAGGGATCAAATCAATAGTATTGTTTAGTGTATAATATGCAATAACTTATTTAAGTGACTGAAAGATATCCTTGTATTCATCTAGTTTATGGTTCAATTATTTTGTATTTGTTATTATTGCATAAACCACACTATAATATGGTGACATAATGATGTCATTAAACATTTAATTCTTACCATTAAGAGTATACTTCTTACTAGAACTGACAATATTCATTTACTTCCTTGCACTAATGACTGAAAGCTTATGAACTAACTCGATATATGGTATTTCAGATCATGACAATCTATCAAAAAATTTCAAGTATTTACTTCATATAATACATGTCAATGATAAATAAATGGTTGACCACATGTAAAACATCACACACCTATAATGGTGAGTTGTCACAAAGGATTGTATCTTTAAGTTTGATTTTGTACACCAAGTGACACTACTAGGTGATCCATTTCTCAAGGCCTACACTAGACCATAAACTAGTGTATGGTTATGGATGATGTATAAATTTCAAGTTTAATTTTTGAAAATATGATTTAGGAGAAATTAAATTCTTCTAAATTCCATTAGAAATGATGAAGTGTATTATCTCACCATTGATCTACATTTGTTAATGAAACAATATTTTTAATTCATATAATTTCTTATTGGGGGAAGTAGAGATATTTTTAGTACCGACCATATCATTAGGTTCATAATCTATTATCTACTTACCTTTTAATAGTGTTAGATAAGTTGTACCCACTTCTTGAGATGTGCAAGTAGAGGGCTCATAATGTGACACTATTCATCAGATTAAATATTGAAGTTATGAATTAAGCACCACTTTCCAATCTTGGACTACTTGTTCTAATCATTTTTAAATTATTTTCCACTCTTTGGTATGATGACTCAATCAATATACATACAAATAAAAGGCCTTTAATTTAATTATTCAGATCATAAAATGTCCTAATATGGAAAGCAATTGATTGGTTTCAGGAAATCGCATAGCTTGGTGATCTTCATATATTTACTACCCATTTTTGGTGTTATGGTGGTTTTACTTGCTTCTCTTTTTCTAGTGGATTTTCAATTGTGAATTACATCATTTTTAATACGCCCATATTTTTTCATACGTGTTAAATAATTATGTTTCAAATTTACCTCCACATCATTTTGATCATTATGTCTTATATTTTATGCTAGCACTCAATTCTCCAGTTGTAGCTCTTAACAGTGTTAAACCCCAATAAAATACCACCATCAAGGTATTGGATGTAGTGAATAAGGACAAGGATGGATGAGGATGAATTGAGTAGAGATGATGAGGGAGTCAATAGGTATGATGATGGATGGTCAGGGTCAATGGGGGGGTGATTAAGGAGGATGAGGGAGTGATTAGGGATGATGATTGATGGTGAGGATTAATGAGGGAGTGATTAGTGGAGATGAGGGATGAGGAATGAGTGATTAGAGATGATGAGGTATGGTGAAGCAGTGATTAGGGATGATGAGGTGATATAGGACCATTATTACCCAATATAAATAGTGATCTAGTTTACATGTTTTGAGTCTTTAGAAGGTGGTCAAGGTCATAAGAAGATTGTAGGAGTCTTTATAAGTTTCTAGTTTTGTGTCAATTTTGAATTAGAGTTGTATTGGACTTTTCCACCAAATATTTCATTTGAATTTTTGAACTTTCATAGAGTCTTCAATCTTGTTTCAAGAAGTCCAATGTTGAATTTGGTGTGGTTAGACTTTAGTGAGTATTTTAGGATGTTACAACACATATACCTAAACTCATATTTGATAAATATGTTAGTAGTTGAGTTAGTTGAGGACACTCTCAACATACAAAAGAAGTTAGAATTCAGTTGATGGTTATTTGGTAATAAGAGTTTGTCCATGTCTTATTTTGTATTAAGAATCGTATTCAAGATATTTGGATGGGGTAGGATTCAAAAGGATGAATGTAAATAACCCCAAACAGGTAAATAAAGACAAGTTTTGATTATTTGTAGACAAGAAAGCAAATAGACCATGCATCTTCTTGAATATGTGCAAAGATAGTTGACAGTGTGCATGATCATGAAACATGATTAGTAATAAGTTATTTGTGATATTGGTTTGAGTGATAAGTTGAAAATACCTTTTATTTTATGGTGATTATAGCATTTGTCATTTGAGTTTCAAATCTCTTGAATGTTCAAATTACAAATTGTATACCTCGTGCTTTTACAAACTATGCCTTGAAATCTAAGTGAAGGTCAGAGTCTTGTGGAAAAGGAGATTATATTTAGTGGGATTTTGGAATGTATGCACAATTATTAACTTTAAATAACAATTACTTAATAGTATTTAAACATTGTATGTTGTTATTCTACTAAGGACATTATGTGTTGAATAACACAACCCTGTCTTCTATGAGCAAAAGTTCTAAGTATACATATGTGTGAGAAGGTATATGCATGTATTAGAGTGAACATTAAAATGTATCTATTGGTGAGTTTATTACAATATGATCATGAAGTCTTATAGTATTTCAATTAGCTTTCATATATTTGGATGAGCAAAAAGAAAACTAACACAGTCCTACAATCATCAAGAAACTTAACACAATCAAAGTGGTATCTCATGGAAATTGGCAAATTGAGTGTTATAGATGGAAGCCATTGATTTTTTAAAGTGTGTAAACATTTTTCATAGGAGTTTCAACCTTCATGTTGATTTAGAACCCTTTTTGGAATGAATTAGAACAAATAACCTCTTCTCAAATTACTATAGACTTATGATTGAGTACATTTGGTTAAGTCAATCTACTATAGCTTAAAAAGGGAAATATAACACTTGGAAAATGTGCATAGGGTCAAGTCAGACCTAATACAATAGTCAAAGTCATTACAAACACCTTTGGAAAATTGAAATCTCATTTCAACCCTTCTTGGGTCTGTAAAACTAGTCCAACCCCTGTATTAGGGTTTCTACTTTCAAAGTGAGCTTTTAGGAGTTGTAACCATCAATAATTCATGAAATTTGGTGAAAAGTTTGAGTTAAACATGCATAAAAATAATATAGTGTTTTTAATTTGTCTAAGTATGGATAAGTAATATATATATAATTAAAATTTGTTATATATATTACTTACAATTAATGTTACATATCAAATCATTTATAGTATATACAAAAAGACATCAAATCATTTATCGTATATACAAAAACCCTAATCAACTCGAGACAAATATTGCACGTGGCTCTTGTTCTCTTTCCTTTCTTTTCAAATCCTTGACAAGTGGTGTTTTAAGTGTGGTTCTGTTTGTCATAAGTTTCTATAAAAATCCTCCTTTCTCGAATAACGTGATAAGTATTTTTTTTAAAATCCAAATCTGTGCTTTGAAGTCCTTCGCTTTACGCTTTTCTTTTATTCTAAGATTACATTATTTTCCAACTAAAAGGATATCATTCGTTTTTTCATAAAAAGGAAAAAATAATAAATCTAATTTGGCTTTTTTACTACGTTGCCTTTAAAGTCGAAACAAAAAGGCACTTAGCTTATTTAAAAGCCTTAATTCCATTTTGAATTAACTTTTTGCTAAAAGTAATTCAAATTCAAATAAAACATAAAAACTTTGTTTTTAAATCAAAACTCATGTGCTCTCACTCCCACGTGGAAAAGATATATGTGCTTTTTTTTTTTTTTTTTCATATGTCACCGTTTACTCTTTTTTTTTAATGGTGTAATATTTTTTTTTAAGTTTTAATTTAATTTTTTTTTTTTTTTTACATATTATTAATTGTATTTGGCTATTTATAATTTTTAACAATTACAATTTGTTGTAAATAAGGAATTTGTAGAGGGGAGATTAATATTGTGTTAGTTTCATAAAACAAATGAAATAAGTATATTGAATTTTAACATTTTTAATTGAGACATTAGGGAGAATTTAAGTAATAAAAATTAAATGAAAGCACAACAAAAACATAAAAGACATAATTCTTTTTTTTTGAGAGAGAGCTTCAAATGGTTTTGTTGAATGGTTTGCTCGACATATGCATCAAGAAGTCTTTGATAATGGAGGTTGTTTGGTTCCTTCTCTCCTTGCACCTTGGCTTGGTTGTTCTTGCTTGGCTTAAGATTTGGGCATGGTAATATTACTTGTATGAAGCTTATAGAGCAAATCATGTACAATAACTCTATAATATCCAAGTTTAGAAATGAAGAGGTATGGCCTTGTATTTATAGTCTTAGGAAATAACTCTCACTCAAAGTAAACTAAGATTGAGTTGATACTAACTTTAGTTGAGTTAAAAGTTGTCGTGCAATTATGACTTTCAGTTACTAATCATAGTTCTCAATTTACATATTTTGGGATATTTTGAGATATTTTGACAACTCATAAAGGTAATGATGAAAGGCTTGATATTTTGATTTTTGAAATTTCCATTTTTATATATTTGTTAATTGCAAATAGATAATTCAACTAAGCATTTAATCTTGTTTAATTAATTAATTGATTTTGATTAACCTTTTTGCTCTTTCAAGATTTGATTTGAGTGTGCAAGTGCCTCACTTAAACACATAATCCCCTCGAATTGGATCAGAATCCCCTCGCGAAAGGTGTTCAAAAAATCAAGGGAATCAAAGTCAAAAAGGGATAGGTAGAGCAATTAAAAATAAGTTTGGTCAATAGTGATGGTATAAGAGGATATTATGGGGTACGACATAAAGAAGATGATAGGAGGGTAATTGGCTATAATGGTAATAGGGCTACCCCCAAGTGATAAGATAAGGTAAATGTCAAGGTATGAAACAATGACAAGATGAATGGCAAATAAAAATGATAAGGTAGATAGTTGTGGCAAGGTAAATGTTTATGTTGTTTTTACTAATGTGGAGATGCACATCCTGATTAATATATGATACAACTAGAATTATAAAATTTTGTAAATTTCTAGCCGACACCTCTTCAGAATAGCTACACTATCAAGAATCTACTGTAGATTTGGACTCCAATAATATTTTTATGATCTTCATTGGTCTTTGAATCTGTTGTTAGGTTGTGGAGCTAAAAGCTTCACTGATGCAAACATGGAGGAGGTTGCTGAGAGGTTGTTGAGTTGCAGAGCAACCGATGTCGGTCTGATCAACCGACGTCGGTCATATCCAGTGAGCAGAGCAACCGACATCGATCAAGTATCGGCTGACGTCGGTCATCTCCAGTCAGACAGGGACCAACGTCGATCGCCTGTGCAATTCTAGAACTGCTAGTTGACAAACAGCTAGTTTAACGAACCGGTTGTTTGCATGTAAAAGACTAATTTTAGTCTTGGAGCAGCGGATCTAATTATTGTAATTGGATGTCTAATTATTATTTGCATGGGATCTATATAATAGACTCATGGGTTGTATTGTAATGTGTGAGGGATCAAAGCAGGGATTCCTAGGGTGCTAGATAGAGAGAGCAAGGTTAGCTCCTCATAGTGCCACAGTGCCAAGTGTGTATGATCAGGTAGATCTGCAGGAGAGCAAGGTCTGGTAGAAGATCCACAGGGGTGTTGGTTTGGAGAACAAGTGTTCTTCATGGTATGTAAGATCAGGTTGGTCTGCAGGTGTGCAAGATCAGGAAGGAGATCTACATGTGTAAGTAAGGTCGGTTGATCTATAGGTGTGTGTGTGTGCGAGGTCTAGGTTTGCAGGTGTGTAAAACCAGGTTGATTTGCAGGTGTGCAAGATCAGGGAGGTCAGCAACACAACAGGTAGTAAGATCAGGTGAGATCTATTTGGAGTACGTTGTGTACTTAGAGTATGTGTGTATACTTAGACTTGGAGTACGTGGAGTACTTGGTGGACCGGTAGTATTGTTACTGACTGGTAGACTGGCAGTATTGTTACTGGCTGGTGGAGGTGAACAACAACTCTGTGTTTGAGTTATTTGTTATGACCGTATTTGAGAGAGTGAGCTCTTGAAGAAATTTATTGTTTATGCCCTAGAGGTGTAGGAGCCCTAGAGGAGTGTAAGGAAGAAGACTGTGGCATCTTCTTTGTTGTATTTCTTTCTGGAAGAGTATTAATACAATTGGGTATTGTCTCTCATATTCTGTGTTATTTTTAAATTCTAGTTATTGTTTACTTCTGGTTAAATTCTGCATTTAGTTGCTTGGTAATCAATTGTGCTTCTGGGTTCTAACAAAGTGGTATCAGAGCTAAGGTTGCAGGGAGTAGGTTTGTGTTTGATTACAAGTCACTCTCAGGGGTTTTTGATTGAGTGGGAGTATAGCAATGGCAGAAGAAAGTAAGCTAAGAATGGAGGAATTCAAAAGCAAGAATGGTCAATTACGGTGTTATGAAAAGAAAGAGCATGAAAAGAAAGATTGTTGGTTGGTAGCAGATTAGCATGAAGGAAATAAAGAAGCAGGTATTGTTGCATAGATTGTTGCACTGGTTGCTCTTATATGTTCCTTGGATAAAGTAGAATCTTGGTTTATAGATTATGTTGCCTCTTTCCATGCAGCCCCAAATAGAGTATTTTTCCATGTTAAGGTCCATGGAGACTTTGAAAAGATTTATTTAGGGGTTGGTGAGCCTTGTCAAAGTATTGACAAAGGGGAAGTGCGGTTGAAATTGTAGACGGCCAACACATGGGTGTTGAAGGAGGTCATGCAGGTCCCAGTCTTAAAGATGAGACTAATTTCTTCAGAAAAGTTGGGTGATGAGAGATGCACAGTAACTCTCACAGTGGATTTTTGGAATGTTACCAAGGATGCACTTGAATTAGCATGTGGTAAGAAAGTAGGTACTCTTTATCTATCTACTTGTATTACTGATTCTTCTTCTGTTACGAAGACGTGGCTTTGTAGGCTTGGTCACATGAGCAAGAAGGAGATGCATGTTCTTAAGAGGAAGTCAGATGTGTTTGACAGACTTGAGAACTGGAAAGCCTTGGTGTTTATGGAGGAGATGATGGACAAAGATCAGTGGAGAAGGCTGAATAACTCTAAGCAGGGCAATTTGGACAGGGTTTTGATCCAAAGAGAGCTCGCAAGTAAAAAGTCATCACTCACAAGAGAACACAGTTATCGACATCGGTCAGGTGGAATCGACGTCGAAAAGATAGGTACTGACGTCGGTCATGTGCAGACAGGCAAAGTCGGTGGTGTCAGGCAGGTGGCGATTGACGTCAGTCAGGGAACTAGCGTCGACAGTCAGGTCAATCGCATAGAACTAACGTCAGTCAGATGCAGTCTAGGTGGTGACTGACATCGGTCACTGGAACGGATTTTGGGTGGATAGCAAGCTGTCAAGGAGTCTCAAACGCCCATGTGGAGGACTAAAAGTGTAAGTAAGCCTCAAATTCATTATTCCCCTTCTTTACACTACTTGTTGCTCACTGATGGTCAAGAACCAGGAAGTTTTAAAGAAGCAGAGCATGTATGATCCAGGAAATAGTGGGAGCGTGGCATGAATTCTTTAGAAGAGAACCAAACGGTAGATTTGGTAGAGTTGCCAGCCAGATTAAAGAAGAGAGAAAATGGATACGTGAGATGGAAGGCTAGGGTATATGGTCTTGAGAAAGCTGCAGGACAATGGTACATATTTGACAGGTATATGACAAAGCATGGCTTTAGTCAATGTCATTGTAACTATTGTGTTTATTTTACCAGGGTGGATGATGATTGCAACATTATCCTATTACTGTATGTTGTGTATATGCTTGTTGTAGGGTCACACATGCAGGGAGTTGTTGAACTAAAGGTAAAGTTAGTTCAGTGGTATGTCATGAAGAATTTGGGAGCAAAAAAATTCTTTGGCATGAGTATTTTAGAGACAGGGAAGATCACACGTTGATGTTGTCTCAGGATAATTATGTGAAGGTAGTGCAGGATGCAAAACGACAAGCGCACCTATGGATGGGCAGTTCACAGAACAGGGTCCCCAATCACATGATGAGGTTGAGTACATGTGTACTCCCTGATATTGCCCCAGTAGTGGGATTTGTCAGAAGGTTTGTGGCCAATTTGGGAAGAAAGCACTGAAAAGTGGTTCAGTGGATTCTCAGGTATCTGAGAGGGACCAGCAGCAGGTTAACATGCTATGCAGGGTCAGGCACTTCGAATATGGTAGGTTACTTGGATGACAGGTGTTGCACCACAAGATGTGTGGTGGTTAGTCTTCAAGATTGAGCTTGAAGAGGGATACAAGCCAAGAAATAAATTAGACAGTGTACAGGTATAGGTACAGTGCAGCTATTTATCTCCAAGTGGGAGATTGTTAGGTTGTGCAGCTAAAAGCTTCACTGATGCAAACATGGAGGAGGTTGCTGAGAGGTTGCTGAGTTACAGAGCAACCGATGTCGGTCTGATCAACCGACATCAGTCATATCCAGTGAGCAGAGAAACTGACATCGATCAGGTATCGACCGACGTCGGTCATCTCCAGCCAGACAGGGACTGACGTCGGTCGCCTGTGCAGTTCTAGAACTGCTAATTGACGAACAGTTAGTTTAACGAACCGGTTGTTTACATGTAAAAGGCTAATTTTAGTCTTGAAGCTGTGGATCTAATTATTTTAATTGGATGTCTAATTATTATTTGCATGGGATCTATATAATAGACTCATGGGCTGTATTGTAATGTGTGAGGGATCAAAGCAGGGATTCCCAGGGTGCTAGATAGAGAGAGCAAGGTTGGCTCCTCATAATACCACAGTGCCAAGTGTGTATGATCAGGTAGATCTGCAAGAGATCAAGGTCTAGTAGAAGATCCATAGAGGTGCTAGTTTGGAGGACAAGTGTTCTTCATGGTATGTAAGATCAGGTTGGTCTGCAGGTGTGCAAGATCAGGAAGGAGATCTACATGTGTAAGTAAGGTCCGTTGATCTGCAGGTGTGTGTGTGTGCGAGGTGTTTTTACTCTTTTTTTGCTATTTAATATTCAAAAGAAATAAGAAACTAAAGATAAATGGTCAGGGGTTATATGATACCTGAATTAAGTTGTGCACCATATCCAGACGTTGTAGGAGCTCTTCTTTGGCTGTGGAGGATGACACTTGTAGATAAAAAAGACTTAAATAGAAAAATATTAGATAGATATATGGTGGACTGCCAAGCGATATGCTCGGTCCCAAAAGCGCAAAGACTTCTTTGAGGGATGACAGTCCACTATTTATAAGTAAAAGTGTCAGAAATAAAGAAATGACAAATGACTAACAAAAAGGAAATTAGATAAAGCGTACCTATATTTTGCTATCGGTCTGTCACAGTTACCAACGTTGGTTAGTCTACCGGTGTCATTCGGTCAGTTTTCGATGTCAATTATGTTGCCGACGTCGGTAGGGGCAATGGTCCTTGGACAGGTCTCAAGTTTGTGCCCATGGTCGACAGAGGGAGTTTGGGAGTTAAAAGCGTCTGTGCAAGGTTGCAGGGAAACAAATAAGGTCCAAAGAAGGACAAAGGTAGATGATAGGTTGTCAAAAAGGGGCAAGATAAAAGGAAGGCTTTATAGCCTCTCCAAGAAGAAAGCCAAGTCTGGTTGAAGTTCGGGTCTGGTCTGGTAGTATTCAGACATAGAAAATTGACAAATTACTAATGTGTTCTAAATACTGAAATGAAAGGCAGAAGAAATACTTAGCTCTGGTGAGATGAAGAACCAAATTTTTGAATGCTTGTGCCTGTTACGGCTGATGTCTAAGTCCCTGTGTAATGCTTCAGTCCAATCTGGAGCGACTGGTGTAGAGTCTCTGTGGCCAAGGGAGCGTTAGTTGAAGTCTGATGTCTGTTGATGTCTTAGAGTCTGAGAGGAAGAGAGAGAGAGAGCCAGATCTGAGTGAGAGAGAGTCACAAAAAAATCATTGATTAGAGCTCAGGGAGCAGGTTAACTCTGTGTTAGACGTTGGTTTATGTAATTGACGTCGATGATCCCGCCAGCGTCGATCGACAGTTGACCAACGTCAGTGGATAGAGAACTGGTAAAAGGGCTTAACAGCTCGTTCTCCATTCATCAAGTGCATCATCTGTTAGAGAACGGTCAAAGGTCAGGCTAAATACGCACGAGAGTTAGTTAGGAGGTTAGGGAGGAGTAAGAATAGGTCTTAGGTGAGTCATGGGGTGAGAAAAGGTCTAAGGGTGAGGTGTCCAAGGTGAGGTGTCCTAGGTGAGTTGTCGAGGAGAGGGCATAATTTAAAATAAGTTATTTATTTTAAATTAATAAGATGTGGGTCAGGACCAAGGGGGAAGTCGACACAATTTAGGTGTCTATATTTGCCCCTTTTTTATCTTGTTGGTTGTTCTTGATGAACTTCAAGACAAAAATAAGGTGTAGCTTCCCCAGGTATGGTGATGGGGTATTCCCCCTCAAAGCGGGAGTCGAGGGAAGGTAACCTGATATCGAGTGCCGATTTGATAGGCAATGGATGGGTTATGGTGAAGTTTGAGTGTGAACACTAAAATAGTTGGGATTGCGCATACACCACTTCACATGATAGATAGGTCAAATTGTCACAGTCAAAGGTTGAGGAGTGCTAAAATTGAAATAACCAGTCCCCAGCATTTAGTCGTAGCTGATTGGGTTAAACGATCAAAGCTGTAGCTCCAATGGTCGTCGTGTTCCAAGTATCCCAAGCTCAGAAAGTGCTCTTGGAAAACACAAAAATGTCACAAGTAGTGGGGATCAACTGGAGCGCGATTCGATATTTGTGAGGGTCATAATATGAGGTGCACACAATTTTGCTATCTATTCATGAGGTAGCATACATGCAATCAAAACAACTAAGGCAGAGTTATCTCGAAAGTGGTCATTGTCAGAGGAGATAGGCGTAATCTCCATGGTTGTTGGTCGAGTCGGGTTGGGATATAAGTGAGCTCAAAGGTTGTTTGTTGTGGTCAGGGAGATGTATGTGATCTCTCGTGTGCCCCATGAGAAGTCAAAGGTGACTTCTACAGCGTCAGGGCTAGTTGTTTGGTCGTGGTTTTGGACGAAGTGTTTGGTCATGGTTAAAGGTGATATGGTTGGTCCGTCAAGTAAATGGATGAAATGGCCATCGTCATTAGGGAGACGAATTGGGGAATGGCCGAGCTAACCTCAAAAGACTGAGCGCTACCTACATAGCCCCTATTGTAAGGGGCATCAGACCAATGTAGATCAGAAAAAAAGGGTCCAAGTGGTTGATAGTTGGTCAGGTTAGAGATGTCAACATTTCCCATATGTGTGATGGTACATGCTTGAAATGATGAAGATATGATGATGTTACAGCCTTTTCCATATTATGTGATGGTGTATTCTGTAACATTGGTAATGTGGTCTTTCATCCCTAGAAATTTTCCATATTGGTCATGGTGTATGCTAAAAATGAATTGTAGATGATGTTATAGCCTTTTCCATTTTGTGTGATGGTGTATTCTATAACATTGGTTGTGTGTGGTCGATAGTTTCCATGTGTATTGTTTTCCATAGAAACTAGTGTAAATGGGATATAATGTCATGTTAGTGGTTTGAAAATGTTTGGTTTGGTTTGGTTGGATGTGACCAAGATGTATAAGAAGTGAAAGGCGCGTTGCTCTTTCATTGACAAGGACTATAACAACAGCATAGGTAGGGGTTTTTGAAAGCAAAAGCCCCGTTCATGCATTACGTCATTGACCATAGGTTTGTGTTAGAGAAGTAATCGAATCACTTGACGTTAAGTGAGCTCGAAATCCCTTGAGTATGTTGGGGTGATAGGCATGATTGTGTGAGATGTCAGGATAGCGTAACCCTTTTTAACAGGGATAGCTTTGCCCCTTTTATAGGTGACCTTGAGAATGACTATAGACAAATCCATGACTTAATAATTTGTCGGTCAATTTTTTTTTTTTTTGGACTGATCAATGCGAGAAGTCCACTTGGGGATATTGTTGTGGTTGATGGTCATATGGTGCTGTGTATGTAGCAAAAATTTAGGCATAGCCATCCTTTGAGGGAATGGTCTATATTGTGCTTGTTGTATGTTTGGATGTCTGTGAATAGATGTCCTTCAAGGGAGTAGTCTATTTTATTACAGCAATGATGCAGCTGTCTTTCGAGGAAGCAATCTACATTTATAGTTTATGACCTTTGAATAGGCATCCCAGGTTTTATATTTTGATTTTTGACTGGACTTTTGGTCATGGACTTGACTATAGAGGTTTAAGGGTTCCCTTTTGTTAGGACAAAGCATTCATGCTTGACAAAAGGGTTAACTAATGTTGGGAAAAAGGGTTGAAAGGAATAAGAATGACGATGATGGGAATTGATCAAGGGATGAGCTCAAGTTAAACATCAAGTGAATGATTGCCTGACTAACAAGAGAATGGTTGTAGATGTAAGGCATTAAGAGGCTCAGGTTTTGGCCAGCCTTTGAAAGAAGACAGACGATAAGTCCCTAATCCATGCTTGTGTGTTGATGTAAGGTCTGAATCAATTAGGAGCAAACTTGCCCCATTTGCTTCGTTCCAAATTGGTCACATGTTGGTCGTTGCTCTAGGCAGGTTTTGGTCGATGTTGGTCGTGAAGTCAATTAGTATGATGTTGGTTAGTATGTTGTTGGCATTTGGTACAATGTCGAATATAGTTGTTGTAGTCTTGGTTGATAGTGGGCCAATAATAGCCCAGGCAAAGGATGCGCTTGGCAACTGAGTTACCACTGAAATGTCCCCCACAAGTCCTGTCATGGACTTGTTTGATGACATGGGAAGTCTCAGTGGTTGTTAGGCATTGGATAAGGAGGTCGTCTTGACCTCATTTGTAGAGATGTCCCCCCAGCATGGTGTAGCGAGCAGTGCTTTTGATAAAATCCCACCGTCCATTGCTAGAGAGATTGGGAGGTATGATAAAATATGTCAAGTAGTCCACAAGTCGCTTATACCAAACGTCATGTGCACTAGAGTGGTTAAGATGAGTTTCCCCCAGTGATGTTGGTCGAGACATGTCCAAGATAGAAATCTTGGGTTGTGTTGGTTGAGAGGTCTTGACGAATAATGGATATGTCAAAGGTGTAGAAGTCTGGTAATTTTCCTTTATCCTTCACAGCGTGGGGCCTAGTGGCCACATCAATTGTGTTGATTTCAAATAAAGGAGGGGAAGGTGATAAAGGGACCATAGTCTTGTATGGGGATCCTAATTTAGGTGAAGAGGTTTGGGAGGCGTGAGATGGTGTCAATTTTTTGTCAAAAGAGTGGTCAGAAGAAGCCTCAATGTGAGGGGTGTCTTTTTTCAAGTGTTGGTGAATAACAACCTTAAGGGCACAGCAACGCTCAGTATCATGTCCAGGTGTGCGATGATCCTAGCAAATTTTAGTGTCATCGAACCAAGATGGTTTTGATCTGAGAGGTTGATATGGTTTAATAGGCGGAAGAGTGATGCTAAATGACTGCAATAATTGGCATAACATCGAAGCATAGGATCCCCTTAATGGCTTTGTGCTTTTTGTTGTAGTAGGTGTTGACAACTTCTTTTTAGGAGTTGTTTGGGGAGTTTGTTGTATCATCTTTTTTGTGGGTGGTGTGGTCACACGTGTAGATGACACTTTGTTGTTGAGAGGGGTTGGATGTTTTAGAGGAAGTGTGTTTTTGGTGGGAAAAGGGTATAATGGAGGCAATTTGTTTTTGTTTTTGATAGGTGATGGAGTAGGAAGCACTCCTATTAAGGTGGAAGGGTGTGGGCCAAAAATTGAGGGTAATGATAATGGTGGGGGAGAAGTTCTCCGGCATGGTTTAGTAGTCATCTTTGGTTTAATGTGAGGACCACTATTGGGCGAGGCGAGGTTCAAGTCTACCTTCACTTGTGGGTGAGTGAGATTTGAGAGGCATAGGATGGTTATGGCTTCTGTGTGTGGTCGAATAGCAGGGAAAGTATGATCCCCTAAAGATGATAAGAAGGATGAGGGTGAGGCAGCCGGTGTTGCTTCCATCAAATCATCCTCCAATATGGGAGAGGTCAAAGTAGACTCTCCCACATGTGAAAGGGGGTTGGATAGAGGACAAATAGGAGAATAAGGCTCTTCTACCTGTGGTGGACAAATAGGATAAGAGAGTTCTTCTACCTGTGGTGGACAAATAGAAGAAGACTCTTCTACCCGTAATGGACAAATAGGAGAAGAAGGCTCTTCTACCCATGGTGAATAAATAGGAGAAGAAGGCTCTTCTACCCATGGCGGATAAATAGGAGAAGAAGGCTCTTCTACCTGTGGTGGATAAATAGGTTGATTAACCTCTTTAGATTGTGGGAGAGGTTGGTTAGAAACCATGTCGATCGTGCGTATATTACGCTCTTGAAGGTCATCGACTATGGTCTGAATGTTATGCTGATTGGGGGGCTGGTTAGGGAATGGTTGTCTAAAGACATCCATGTTTTGGTTAGCCGGCGCATTTGGGTTATCCAAAACAAGATCCCCCTTGTCCAACATGTCTTGAATGATCTTCTTGAAGGTTTTGCAGTTGTCTGTGTCATGACCTTTGACACGGTGGTAGTGACAGAAGTCATTTTCCCTATACCATGTAGGGATGGCTTTTGAGGGGTTGAATTGGGGTGGTCAAATTTGAGGGAGATTGAGGACTCCCTGCTTGACGAGTTTATCCAACACGAAAGCATATGACTCTCCTATTGGAGTGTATTGACGATGTACGTATCGTTGTTGGAATTGTTTTGTGATGTATTCTGATGTTGAAGGTTGAGACTGGTTATTTGTGGTTGAAGATGATGGTCTAAGGACCATAGCATTTGCTGATCCTTTGGACTTGGAGCTAGAAGAAGAAGGTTTGGATGAAGAAGGGTCATTGGATTTTGCATTACTATGCAATTTGACCTTGTCTTCTTTGACTGCACAGAGTTCAAGCTTTCTGGCCATGGTGAGAGCTTCGTCACATGTGTGGAATGTCTGAACCCACAAAGTAGATGAGATGTGCTTGGCACATGCTCGTGAAAAGATCTCAATGAGCTCAGTTTGAGGTAAAGAAAAGGAGAGTTGGTTAATCAAACCTCTCCAACGGGCAACGAAGTCAGCTATTGATTCATCGTCAAATTGTTTAATAGAATATAGGTCTGTAATGGAGACCTTTTTAGTGATGTTGATTGAAAAGTGGTCGAGAAATAGTTGGGTGAGTTGAGTGAAAGAAAAAAGAGAATGACTGGTAATGGAGCTATACCAGTCAAGGGTGGCGCCAGAAAGTGACATGGGAAACGTGTGAAGCAATAATGCATCGTCGTGTGCTATAAGGTAACAAGCGTGTCTAAACGCTCATAGGTGTTGTTGTGGGTCCTCTTTACTCTGAAAATGAGTAAATTTTAGGAGCTCCCACTGGTTAGGATATGGTCTAATAGGCACGGAAGGGTGAATGGGTTCGTTGCATATTTATTCGTATGAAAGAACATTGCTTGAACCAGAAATGGATGTCTCAAGGTTAGACATCTTATCCATCAGCATCTTGATTAGATCTACTGACGGATTGGCAGGTGGAGCACCCCCCAGGTTGTAAGGTACCTGGAAGGTGTTAGTAGGGGCATATGACGTATTTGGTTGCATTTGTATAGGCGTAACGTATTGGTAGTTCATCATAGGGACCGATGTTGAGGTCAAGGGGGCTTGTGCCATGAAGCTAGAGGGTACAACTTGACTAGGTGCCACCAAAAGTGATTGAATATTGGCAACACTGGTTAAAGGGTACATGGTCACTCTTGTATTTGTGGGCACAAGAGTGTGTGGGCTAGAGACAACCAAGTTCTGAAAAGGTGTTGAACTTGATTGAATTATCTGTGGTTGAGGGGGTACAAAAACCCCAGTGGAGGTAAGTCCAAAAATGGAAGTAGAGGCCCAATTGTGGACATTGGTCATGGTCGGGTTAATGGTTGAGGTAATAGCCTGAGTTATTATGGGTTGGGTAGCGGAGGCTGTTGAGACTATTGCCGCTTCAACCAAGGAAGTTGGCATCCCATAAATGGGATTACCTGAAGGGTCTCGCGTTTGGCTTCTCATGAGATAGTGTTGGAGAGCCTTGATGTGGTCAAAGAATATCTCAAAGTTTTGATCCCCTTCGGGAACAATTGGATGTTGGTCGGAGGTTGGCTGGACAGGAGTATGTTCAATGTTTGAAGTATGCTCCATTTGGGGACTTGATATAAAAGGCAAAAGTGGAAGTGGTTGTTGCCTCGCGTGGTCAATAAAGGATTTGGTTTGACTGCGTGTCAAATCCATCCAAGGCAAAAGGTGTCTAGGTTCTAGAAACTGTATATTTTAGTTTCAAAAAACCAGAAGGGGTGTTTGACAACAAAAAAGTCTGGTTTAAAGCTTGCTATTTTGGAAAAAGTTTGTTGACAGTGACCGACATCGGTTGAGAAATCAATGTCGGTGCCAGAATGGTTGACGACGTCGGTGGAAAAATTGATGCTGGTGAGTAAAAGTTGTTGACGTCGGTTGAAAAACTGATGTCGGTGTTTGTGTGTTTCCAAAAACTCAGAAAACTGAAAGTTTTTGGAAGAAAAAGAAAGCTCTGAGTTGTTTAAGAACTCAGAATAATGCGTCCTTACCAACTCAAAAAACTAGATAAAAATAGCAAAAGTGATGAAGGGAAGAAACCTCTAAACGTTAAATTCCTAAGAATAAATTTTAGAGTCGTGGCGGCTTATGCCTTAGAAGAATATGTTTAGAAGTGGGCTTGTAGAATGGGTCCTAAAGAGGAAGTCTAAAGCTGGTTTCGGGTTAAGTTTTGGTGCTCAAAAAGTTTGTGTTAGGTTCCGTACGTGGCTTGGTGCTAGGGGCTTGCTCCCCTCACTTCACGAGCACAGAGCCAAGCTGGGTCGCTTAGCCAATATATACTTCGCCTAGAGTTTATACTCTGTCAGAGAACAGAGTGGGTCGTCCTCTTGGTTGTGAAGTCCAAGTAGGATCACCAGGAAGGGTAAGGTATCCGCTAGGTGGTGAAATCCTATTCGGGCCTTGTCTCAGGTATGTTATATGTTTAATTTGTGAATGTGGTCTGGTCGTGTAACATATGTGCATTACAATTTATTCATAATGTGTTTTAATTACTAAATGAGCTAAATATGCATTCAAGCAGGAGTGAAATGCATTTAATCTTTAACCCAAATTGAAATGTTTGCTCAGATGCAGACAAGTGGGAAAAGGTTTAAGAGCATGAATTTCACTACTCTAAGATGCAGAAAGAAATGACAAGAACAAAAAGAAAGAGGTTCTTTTTAACTTGTGCTTATGGTTTCTTTTTGAAAGAAAAAGAAAGAAGAAGGATGCAAGAAAGACAATTTTTTCCTAATGCAGCTATATGAATGATTGCCTTTAGAAGAAATAGGAACCCAAAGAAAATTTCAGGGGTCCCACCGGGCGTGACAGAATGTTTCTACTCTTTTTTTCACTATTTAATATTCAGAAGAAATAAGAAACTAAAGATAAATGGTCAGGGGTTAGATGATACCTGGATTAAGTTGCTCACCGTATCCAGACATTGTAGGAGCTCCTCTTTGGCTGTGGAGGATGACACATGTAGATAAGAAAGACTTAAACAAAAAAATGTTAGATAGATATATGGTGGACTGCCAAGCGATATGCTCGATCCCAGAAGCGCAAAGACTTCCTTGAGGGATGGCAGTCCACTGTTTATAAGTAAAAGTGTCAGAAATAAAGAAATAACAAATGACTAACAAAGAGGAAATTAGATAATGCGTACCTATATTTTGCTATCGGTCTATCACAGTTACCGACATTGGTTAATCTGCTAGCATCAATTGGTTAGTTGCCAACGTCGGTTATGCTGCCGACGTCGGTAGGGGCAATGGTCCTTGGATGGGTCTCAGGTTTGTGCCCGTGGTCGAAAAAGGGAGTCTGGGAGTTAAAAGGGTCTGTGCAGGGTTGCAGGGAGACAAATAAGGTCCACAAAAGGACAAAGGTAGATGATAGGTTGTCAAAAAGGGGCAAGATAAAAGGAAGGCTTTATAGCCTCTCTAGGAAGAAAGCCAGGTCTAGTTGAAGGTCGGGTCTGGTCTGGTAGTATTCAGAGATAACAAATTGACAAATTACTAATGTGTTCTAAATACTGAAATGAAAGGCAGAAGAAATACTTAGCTCTGGTGAGATGAAGAACCAAGGTGTTGAACGCTTGTGCCTGTTACAGCTGATGTCCATGTCCCCGTGCAATGCTTCAGTCCAATCTGGAGTGACTGGTGTAGAGTCTCTGTGGCCAAGGGAGCATTAGTTGAAGTCTAATGTCTCAGAGTCTGAGAGGAAGAGAGAGAGAGAGAGAGCCAGATCTAAGCGAGAGAGAGTCACAGAAAAATCATTGATCAGAGCTCAGGGAGTGGGTTAACTCTGTGTTAGACGTTGGTTTATGTAACCGACGTCAGTGGGTAGAGAATTGGTAAAAGGGCTTAACAGCCCGTTCTCCATCTGCCAAGTGCATCATCCATTAGAGAAGGGTCAAAGATCGGGCTAAATACGCATGAGAGTTAGTTAGGAGGTTAGGGAGGAGTAAGAATAGGTCTTAGGTGAGTCATGGGGTGAGAAAAGGTCTAAGGGTGAGGTGTCCTAGGTGAGTTGTCGAGGAGAGGGCATAATTTAAAATTATTTATTTATTTTAAATTAATAAGATGTGGGTCAGGACCAAGGGGGAAGTTGACACAATTTATGTGTCTACACGAGGTCTAGGTTTGCCGGTGTGCAAAACTAGGTTGATTTGCAGGTGTGCAAGATCAAGGAGGTCAGCAACACAATATGTAGCAAGATCAGGTGAGATCTACTTGGAGTACGTTGTGTACTTGGAGTATGTGTGTATACTCAGAATTGGAGTATGTGGAGTACTTGGTGGACCGACAGTATTGTTACTGACTGGTGGACTGGCAGTATTTTTACTGGCTAGTGGAGGTGAACAACAACTCTATGTTTGAGTTGTCTGTTGTGACCTTAATTGAGAGAGTGAGCTCTTAAAGAGATTTACTGTTTATGCCCTAGAGGTGTGGGAGCCCTAGAGGAGTGTAAGGAAGAAGATTGTGGCATCTTCTTTGTTGTATTTCCTTCTGAAAGATTATTAATACAATTGGGTATTGTCTCTCATATTCTGTGTTATTTCTGAATTCTAGTTACTATTTACTTCTGGTTAAATTCCACGTTTAGTTGCTTGGTAATCAATTGTGCTCCTGGATTCTAACATCTGTTTCCTTCAAACTATGAGACAAGATATCTTTGTAGCCTCTATAAAGGAAAGTACAGTCAGGGATGGTAAACATAGATAAATATTAGATGAGAGGTCTAATTTGGTGATGGAGAGATGAAATATAATGGAATGTATAATGGTTGGGCAACAAATGAAGATTGGGATTTTCAGACACACACAATGTTGTTGATTTTGGATTAGACATAAGTTTGGTTGTTGTGAGGCCAAATATTTTTTAATATGCTCTCAATAGGACCATCAAAAAAAGTAATGTTTGGGTTTGAGAGTAGCTACCATCTGATTATGTTGTAGATGGGAAGTTGTATTGATGTTATCTTTAATAATATCTTCATCAAATAGTGAAGAACTATTGTGCTCAACTATTGGTACGTTAAAGAGGTTTTCACCAATAAAATTATCTTTGTAGTGTGAAATTCGATCTATTTGATTAAATTAACATAAACTATGCAATTTAAACTCAAAACATCAAACTACCTAGTAGGAAAGATTATGGAAACAAATTAGAATCATAAGATAAACCTTACTAAATCCCTTGTTTAAGCTAGCCTACTTCCAAGATGTTCAAATGGATGGTTGATTTCTATGAACTTAGAATTTTGACTTTGTGATTGCTTGATCATGGATTATGAATTTATGGATTGGATTGGCATGAAGACGTTATGGATACCTCTATTGATAGCTCCTTTAACATGGATATGGCATGAGAATTCAAGTTAGCTTGTAGTTAGTTTTCATGGTAGAGTAGGTTGCTTATATAGAATGTGCAAGGAAGAATCAATAGTTAGAATTCAAAGTTAGATTGTAAAAATCTATAGTGGAGTATTTTTCAAGGAATTTTTAATTCCTTCGAAGCCTCTACATTTAGAGGCTTTTAGAGACGAAGGATGAGAATAGAGAGGATTCTACAATTGCAAAATTCTAGAATCCATTAGGAGGGATTAATGATGATTAGAGGGAGGTTAGGTGAGTGATTAGGAGATTCTAGAGAATCTAGGAGGGGGTAGGCTTGTAGAAAAGCCTAAGAATAGGTAATTATATGAGCTTTGGGAATTTAAAATTCCAAAATAATGGATAAGTGGGATTAGGATGGGATAATGGAGATTTAGGAGAATTAATGAAGAAGTGGGATAGGACTATAGTTAGTGAATGAAGAAATATTGATGGGAGATATGAGATAAATGATTAGAAGGGGTGATTTTAGGATGGGATTAAATGAGATAAATTAGATAAGTGGAAATGTTGTCAATATTAGTGACATTAAATGAAGCGAGCATATTTAGATGCATACAATATTGATTGTCCCATAGTGCATCTGAGAAGGTTTCACCAAGGAACATTGACATTTGACTTTGATTGTTTTCTAGTACCTAAAATAAGGTTTCGCTAAAATATGTTGAGTTTGGACTTTGATTGTCCCCTAGTTCCTTCAAAAAAAGTTTCACTAAGAGATTATTCTTCTTTTACATGAATGTGGTCTTTATCCCCCTGATATTCTTCAACGATATGTCATCATGGATACAGTTCAACAAGGTATGATTTTGTCAGCCCCAATCGACACTTATGGGATGTGGAATGTCAATATAATGGTTATGTTGGGTGGTGGTAATGGTATGTGTAATGGTAATGGAATTGGAAGAAGTAGCACAATCCTCGTAGAAGATACTAGGAAAACTTGTGTTGATGCTAATTAACCATCCTCAAAAACTGTAAAAATATCATACATATATTCAAATTGATCTTCAAGGCATGTGTAACCAATGTTATAACAACTCTAAATATATTTTGATTCTAAAGTTGAGTCTGACTTAAAGGACTATAAATCCAATGTTGAGATTATTTTTGATTCTGCTTCTGATGTTAAATCTTATGTTGATTCAAGAATAGAGCCTAACTTCAATGTTGATTCTTCATTTGGTGTGCATGTTGTTACAATAATGCCTTGTTGAATGTTTGGTATTGGACAAGTAACAAATTGTGATGGCATAATGGGCTCTTTAAAAATAGGCTCAGCTAAGAAGGATTTCATAGAAACTGGCTTGTCAAAGTAAGACTCCTCAATGATGGAAAAAAGGTAAAGAGACAACTCCATAGAGACTAGCTTGTCAAAGGGAGGCTTTTTAAAAATAGGATAATGATGGAGATAATGATTTTTCCAAAAGTAGTTATAATCATTAAAAATTGACTCAGCAAAGACTGGCTTATCAAAGTGAGACTCTTTGACAATGGGTAAAGGATCAAAAGGTGATTCATCACATGGTGACTTGTCACAAATAGGTGTTTCAACAAAAACATCATGGATTGGTTGGTTCTCTTGGCCTTGGTTTACAATTAGTTATAAAATACCATTTTTGAACACATCTTGGTCTTTGAATGATTGGCTGTGTTGGAGAGGTACTGATTAGCTATATTGTGGCTTGAAGATTAGTATCAATTTTCTAAAGTGGGGGATGGCTAGAAATGAATGAATAATGGTTGACGATTGGATAATGACCTCTTTGTAAATAAACTCATCGAAGATGGACTTAACAAAGACTGGTTGTCAGTCTAAGATGGTAACTATGATCTATCTAGTTGTAATTGCATAACCTTATTGGGATAACAAGCCACCATATTTGTAAGGGCTAGGAATGATAATGGTAGGGCATTATGAAGTTTGGTTACTAACACAAGATGAAGGATGAGGTCTTAGAAAGGTAATGGTAGGGCATTACGAATCTTGGTTACTTTAACAAGCCAACAAACAAAGTCCTAGAATGGAAATGGTAGGGATTTGTGAAGCTTGATTACTATCGCAAGCCAAAGGATGAGGTCTTGGAATGGTAATGGTATAAGTAGGGGATCGGATACCATTAGCATTGAAAGGGAAAACTTAGTATGTTAATAGGCCCAAATAAAGTATACTAAATACTATGCTTGAGGGTCTTGACTTTGTTTTCCAGTTTGGGTATTTTAAGGAGGATAAGGATCCATCTCACACACAACATCATTATAGGGGTCTTGAACAAAGTCATCTTGTGCAACCATGTTATCATAACCTGGATTGTGCATGGCTTCACCAAGAGTGTAATGAGACATATCCAAATCAATGATGAACATTTTACAAAAAGGCTTAGAGTTATGCAAACTCTAAAAAATAAAGTTTGAAGGATAAATGGTCCAAACTTGGTCAAACCTGGTCGAAAGAATGGAGTTGTATCTCCAAAAAGGTTAGTGCTAAAACTTGGTATAAAAAAGTCTAACATCAAATGTCTAATTTCAAATGTTTTACACAAAAAGGCCAAGTGGATGGATAAAAATCAAAATGCCAAACTTCGGTATAAAGTATTGCAAACAATTATAAAGTAGGTGTAAATAAACAAACGTTACTAGGTCTTTTGGAAAACAAGGCACAAAAGCTAGGCTCAAAATAGGGATTGCTAGGTCTTTTATAAAAGGCACAAAAACTAGACTTTAAACAAAATGAGGTCTAAAAAATGAGAGATTTAATCTAACAAATTTGAAACACTTTGACACAAACTACGCATTCGAATTTAGACACACACTTGATCATTTGGAAAAAGACATGAAACTTTAGGCATATGGAAGATAGACCAGTTCCCCAAATCTAGGCACAAAAATAGTTTTTAAATGGAGCAAGAAATTAACCCAAGTTACACAACCCAAAATTGAAATTGATGTCTAATACAAAATTACATGAGACATAGGCAGAAATCAATCAATGTTTGGATTTACAATTTTCAAGGTTAATTTCAAACTTCATTTAGAAGACTAGGCTTTTCAAAGAGTCAACAAGCTAGACAAAAATGAATGGCACGATGGTACTAGGCATATATCCAAAAGGTATATGTGGTTTTGAAATTTTGAACTTTTGGACACAAGGAAACAAGTCTTTGAAATGATTTGAGCATTGTAAAAATGCTATCATGCTCTATATATGTGATAAATGGTTTTGTTTTAATAATTTAAGGCACAAAACTTAGAATGAATTGGGCAACATAACGACACCCTTTTCAATCAAATGACATACACATAAAAGTTTGACAATGACTAAGGCAAGGTTTAGTGTCAAATAGATGACATAACACCTCTTTAAATATTTACGACTCGAGCCTATGAAGTAAAAGGAAAAAATAACAAAAACACCTAAGTGTAATGTCCTAAATCCTAAAACTGACAAGGTTGTATCATACTGTTAAATTCTATCTATATATTTCTTCTTGAAAGGATTTTAAATTTTTAATCCAAAAAGTAAAAGCACAAGAAAATTAGGGTTTTTAATCTCCCTCTTCTCTCAAGAGTTTGTACGATGAAATGGAACTTTAGGCTACTCACCCTACATTAATAGTATCTCTACAGTAATTTGGGTTATCTAAACTATCAATTTTCATTCATTTCCAAATGGTCTCATATGTGTGATAAACTCTAGGACATAATCATGTTCTTTATATCTACATCAACCAATTTATTATGAAAAGGTCCAGTCCTTTTCATAACCACTACATCCATCAATTACTCAGTGTAGTGCAATGTTCGAGTTGATCACACATTTCAAGGACAATAGTTGCTAATGAAGGTAGTTTAATTGTTCAAACTACTATCCCAACAATTCACCATCTCAAATTATATACTCCACCATGGAGTGGGGTTGAAATCATCTTGAAATATGAATTCTCAGATCAATGCTTCCCTAGAGAACTTGTGAGGAGGTGATGAACTCTCACTCACAAGCCAAAATGCATGAAAAATAAAGATAAGTGAAAAGTCTTTAGGGTCATTTTGAGGTCACCTAAACCATACGGATTTGGAGAGGGCCTTAATGGCTTTCTTCTTATGAATTTGAACTAAAGGGACAGTGAAAAAGAATGAGTACTTTTAGTCACTTGAGTTGCCTAAAAATGATAAGGAGAGAGCATAAACACGACACTTATTTTGCTAAACAAACACTCAATCAACAAACATAAAAATGAAAACTCTTATGAGTATTTAACTAAAATGAGAGTTCATTTTTGGGTAAGTGCAAAAAGTTGGGGGACAAAAAAAGGCCCACCCGTGGACATGATTTTTCTAAAATTTCAAAAATTTGAACTTTTATAGATAATTTGAGATGGCTACACTCAAAATTTGAAGATGGTATAAAAATATGAATTGTAGCATTTCGACTCTAGTTTCCAAAAAACTATTTTTTTTTTTTAATGATCAAGTGTAAGTAGTTCAAAAATTTAAAATTTGAAGAGGACCACCTATTTTTGTTAAGAAAACATAGTAGATAGATGGCCATGCAGCCCACCATTTTTTGAGTATCGTTAAATATTGTTTGAAACCATTTAGTTAATATTTAGATAAGATATTATAGCGTGTTATGAATTTTTATTTTATTTTTTAATTAATATTTATTTATTAATTTTCAATTACGTAGATCCTAAAAACTAACAAAAAAATGGATATCCAGTTGTGCGACCCACCCTAACTACCTCAAAAAAATGAAAATTAATTTTTTTAAAAATGTGTGTAAAATTAGGCCTAGTTTGTTACTATATAATTTTTTTCAATTAAATAAATAAAAAATAAATTAGATAAACATGAATAGGCATGTATAGGTGTAGCATGTAGTGGCCTAAAAAAGGTGTAGTTAGAAATAAATATAATTTGAACCCTTAAAATAGCTCAAAAATTATAAAAATCATATATTTAGAAAGAGGACAACGTGCTCATTGTACGGTGATAATTTTTTTGAGTTTTGATGTTGAAATCCATATCATATTTGGTGATCGAAGTTAAAATTTGTTGGTTTTTCTCAAAACTCTTGGTCTCGGTTGTAAAAGCATAGTCACAAGCCTTTGGCTCAAAAATCCAAGCCATTTTTTAGCCTACAAGCTCGGGTTTCAATTAAAATTTAAATAACATGTACACATTATAGAACGTGTGTGTGTTATATAATATATCATACAACATATATGCATTATATAATGTGTACGTGTTGCTTTGTTATAAGATGAAAACCATCTCCACAAGCATGTGCAAGTTGCATGTGAATCCAACTTTCGCCATAAGCTTATATTTACTACTCTAAATGTTAAGTATAAGAAATATTTCTTATATTTTCAATTTATATTAGTAAATATAAGAAATTAAGGTCACTCAGCATCTGATAGATTTGGTCTCATGGTTTCATGCCTTACGATGCGAAAAATAGTTTTTCAAAATTCAATCAGGTTAGTAGTTAGTCATTTTCAGGGTCTAAGTATTAAACTTAGAGATTTCAGGACATAACGTTTGCAATTGATATCTATTTTTGGTAAATATATAGTCATTTTTTAGGTTTTTATGCCTTATAAATTGATTCTTAGAAATTTTTAGGTGTCTTAGGTTTTGTCAAAATTATTATTTTTAAACCACTCACTTTGAAATTGATGCAAAGTGGTGGTATTGGGGTAGCATAGGTCACATTGATGACTTGCACACATCAAACAACTACATTACATATTAATTTCACTTGATCATCATCCCTCCCTCAGCCTTGTTCACTTCCTACTCATCCCTCATTACCCCTAATCACTCTCTCATCATTCCTCATTATCCCTAATAACTCCCTCATTGACCCTCACTATCCCTAGTCATCTCTAATCACTTCTTTATCATTCATAATCACTCCTCCATTGACCCTTACTATCTCTCATCATCCCTAAGTTTCACTCCCTCCTCATTATTTATTATCCCTAATCACTCTTTCATCATCCCTCATCATACCTAATCACTTCCTCATCCCTATTCACTCCCTCCTCATCCATCCTCATCCCTAATCACTCCTTCATTGACCTTAATTATCTCTCATCATCTCTAATCACTTGGGATTATCATCCCTAATCATTCCTTCATTGATTATCACCATCCCTCATAATCCCTAATCACTCACTTATCATCCCTCATAATCCCTAATCAATCTTTCTTCATCATCGTCATCACTAATCACTCCCTCATTGACCCTTACCATCCCTCACCATCCTTCATCACTCTGTCATTGACCCTCACCATCCCTTAACATCCCTAATCACTCCCTCATCATCTGGCATAAGTATATACTCTAAATATTTCTTTGATTCTAATCATATGTTTTTTAATCCATTATAAGAGAAATTAACTCTTTTCTAGGACTTGTGTTGCTAATATCCATTTGTGATAGTCAATTTTATTACTAAATGAATTGGATGATCTTCCAAATTTATATTCAAGTAACATAAGTATTAACACAAATTAGAGTCTAAATTTTAGTTCATTGAATTATCTTTTTTGTATAGCTGACTAAATGAAGTTTTATTTAGTTCCACCTTTGGTAGTTTGGTTCAAAAGATAAAAATTAAACACAAATCTCTTGTATAATTTTCTAATTCTGAGAAGATTTGAATTAGATGCAAAGCTATTCAGTGCTTCCAATTCTAGTATGACTTTAATCTTGGTTAGGTTCACACATGCACTGCTTGTGTGTGTAATGTGTCCCAAATATTTTATATTTTTCATGAAAAATGAACATTTATTCATGTTATCACAAAAAAATGTTTCTACAAAATGTGAAACACTAGTTTAGCATGGTGTAGATGTTCAACACATGTTTTCTAAAGATTAACATGTCATCAAGGTAGATTAAAAAAATGTCATAGGTAAAGGGCCTGAGGATGTGGTCAAAATCATGAAATAAATGAATTTGTTACATGAGTTAACCTAAAAGGAATAACCAAATAGTCAATCAATCCTTCCTTTGTTTTTAAGACTATATTCCAAATGTCTAGAGGTTTAACATGAATATGATGATACCCAAACTTAAGATCAATTTTGGAAAATAATTCTACACCATGGATATGGAAAAAAAAATCCTTAATATTTAAATTAGGATAGTAGTTATTCACATTAATCTTGTTAAGATTTTTTTAATTGATTCACAATTTTAGTACAAACACAATTAGGTTTCTGTAAGGCAATGATTTGGGCATGATGTGTCCATTATCCATGATTTCATGGATCTACCACTTGATCTATTCATTCTCTAGAAATGATATGTTGTATAAAGAGGTTTGAGGTAGAGGTAGTTAAGGGATCAAATCAATAGTATTGTTTAGTGTATAGTATGCAATAACTTATTTAAGTGACTGAAAGATATCCTTGTATGCATCTAGTTTATGGTTCAATTATTTTGTATTTGTTATTATTGCATAAACCACACTATGATATGGTGACATAATGATGTCATTAAACATTTAATTCTTACCATTAAGAGTATACTTCTTACTATAACTGACAATATTCATTTACTTCCTAGCACTAATGACTGAAAGCTTATGAACTAACTCGATATATGGAATTTCAGATCATGACAATCTATCAAAAAAATTCAAGTATTTACTTCATATAATACATGTCAATGATAAATAAATGGTTGACCACATGCAAAACATCACACACCTATAATGGTGAGTTGTCACAAAGGATTGTATCTTTAAGTTTGATTTTGTACACCAAGTGACACTACTAGGTGATCCATTTCTCAAGGCCTACACTAGACCATAAACTAGTGTATGGTTATGGATGATGTATAAATTTCAAGTTTAATTTTTGAAAATATGATTTAGGAGAAATTAAATTCTTCTAAATTCCATTAGAAATGATGAACTGCATTATCTCACCATTGATCTACATTTGTTAATGAAACAATATTTTTAACTCATATAATTTCTTATTGGGGGAAGTAGAGATATTTTTAGTACCGACCATATCATTAGGTTCATAATCTATTATCTACTTACCTTTTAATAGTGTTAGATAAGTTGTACCCACTTCTTGAGATGTGCAAGTAGAGGGCTCATAATGTGACACTATTCATCAGATTAAATATTGAAGTTATGAATTAAGCACCACTTTCCAATCTTGGACTACTTGTTCTAATCATTTTAAAATTATTTTCCACTCTTTCGTATGATGACTCAATCAATATACATACAAATAAAAGGCCTTTAATTTAATTATTCAGATCATAAAATGTCCTCATATGGAAAGCAATTGATTGGTTTCAGCAAATCGCATAGCTTGGTGATCTTCATGTATTTACTACCCAGTTTTGGTGTTATGGTGGTTTTACTTGCTTCTCTTTTTCTAGTGGATTTTCAATTGTGAATTACATCATTTTTAATACGCCCATATTTTTTCATAGGTGTTAAATAATTATGTTTCAAATTTACCTCCACATCATTTTGATCATTATGTCTTATATTTTATGCTAGCACTCAATTCTCCACTTATAGCTCTTAACATTGTTAAACCCCAACAAAATACCACCATCAAGGTATTGGATGTAGTGAATAAGGACAAGGATTGATGAGGAGGAATTGAGTAAAGATGATGAGGGAGTCAATAGGTATGATGATGGATGGTGAGGGTCAATGGGGGAGTGATTAAGGAGGATGAGGGAGTGATTAGGGATGATGATTGATGGTGAGGATTAATGAGGGAGTGATTAGTGGAGATGAGGGATGAGGAATGAGTGATTAGAGATGATGAGGTATGGTGAAGCAGTGATTAGGGATGATGAGGTGATATAGGACCATTATTACCCAATATAAATAGTGATCTAGTTTACATGTTTTGAGTCTTTAGAAGGTGGTCAAGGTCATAAGAAGATTGTGGGAGTCTTTATAAGTTTCTAGTTTTGTGTCAATTTTGAATTAGAGTTGTATTGGACTTTCCCACCAAATATTTCATTTGAATTTTTGAACTTTCATAGAGACTTCAATCTTGTTTCAAGAAGTCCAATGTTGAATTTGGTGTGGTTAGACTTTAGTGAGTATTTGAGGATGTTACAACACATATACCTAAACTCATATTTGAGAAATATGTTAGTAGTTGAGTTAGTTGAGGACACTCTCAACATACAAAAGAAGTTAGAATTCAGTTGATGGTTATTTGGTAATAAGAGTTTGTCCATGTCTTATTTTGTATTAAGAATCGTATTCAAGATATTTGGATGGGGTAGGATTCAAAAGGATGAATGTAAATAACCCCAAACAGGTAAATAAAGACAATTTTTGATTATTTGTAGACAAGAAAGCAAATAAACCCTACATCTTCTTGAATATGTGCAAAGATAGTTGACAGTGTGCATGACAATGAAACATGATTAGTAATAAGGTATTTGTGATATTGGTTTGAGTGGTAAGTTGAAAATACCTTTTATTTTATGGTGATTATAACATTTGTCATTTGAGTTTCAAATCTTTTGAATGTTCAAATTACAAATTGTATACCCCGTGCTTTTACAAACTATGCCTTGAAATCTAAGTGAAGGTCAGAGTCTTGTGGAAAAGGAGATTATATTTAGTGGGATTTTGGAATGTATGCACAATTATTAACTTTAAATAACAATTACTTAATAGTATTTAAACATTGTATGTTGTTATTCTGCTAAGGACATTATGTGTTGAATAACACAACCTTGTCTTCTATGAGCAAAAGTTCTAAGTATACATATGTGTGAGAAGGTATATGCATGTATTAGAGTGAACATTAAAATGTATCTATTGGTGAGTTTATTATCATATGATCATGAAGTCTTATAGTATTTCAATTAGCTTTCATATATTTGGATGAGCAAAAAGAAACCTAACACAGTCCTACAATCATCAAGAAACTTAACACAATCAAAGTGGTATCTCATGGAAATTGACAAATTGAGTGTTATAGATGGAAGCCATTGATTTTTTAAAGTGTGTAAACATTTTTCATAAGAGTTTCAACCTTCATGTTGATTTAGAACCCTTTTTGGAATGAATTAGAACAAATAACCTCTTCTCAAATTACTATAGACTTATGACTGAGTACGTTTGTTTAAGTCAATCTACTATAGCTTAAAAAGGGAAATATAACACTTGGAAAATGTGCATAGGGTCAAGTCAAACCTAATACAATAGTCAAAGTCATTACAAACACCTTTGGAAGATTGAAATCTCATTTCAACCCTTCTTGGGTCTGTAAAACTAGTCCAACCCCTGTATTAGGGTTTCTACTTTCAAAGTGAGCTTTTAGGAATTGTAACCATCAATAATTCATGAAATTTGGTGAAAAGTTTGAGTTAAACATGCATAAAAATAATATAGTGTTTTTAATTTGTCTAAGTATGGATAAGTAATATATATATAATTAAAATTTGTTATATATATTACTTGCAATTAATGTTACATATCAAATCATTTATAGTATATACAAAAAGACATCAAATCATTTATCGTATATACAAAAACCCTAATCAACTCGAGACAAATATTGCACGTGGCTCTTGTTCTCTTTCCTTTCTTTTCAAATCCTTGACAAGTGGTGTTTTAAGTGTGGTTCTGTTTGTCATAAGTTTCTATAAAAATCCTCCTTTCTCGAATAACGTGATAAGTATTTTTTTTTAAATCCAAATCTGTGCTTTGAAGTCCTTCGCTTTACGCTTTTCTTTTATTCTAAGATTACATTATTTTCCAACTAAAAGGATATCATTCGTTTTTTCATAAAAAGGAAAAAATAATAAATCTAATTTGGCTTTTTTACTACGTTGCCTTTAAAGTCGAAACAAAAAGGCACTTAGCTTATTTAAAAGCCTTAATTCCATTTTGAATTAACTTTTTGCTAAAAGTAATTCAAATTCAAATAAAACATAAAAACTTTGTTTTTAAATCAAAACTCATGTGTTCTCACTCCCACGTGGAAAAGATATATGTGCTTTTTTTATTTTTTTTCATATGTCACCGTTTACTTTTTTTTTAACGGTGTAATATTTTTTTTAAGCTTTAATTTAATTTTTTTTTTTAACATATTATTAATTGTATTTGGCTATTTATAATTTTTAACAATTACAATTTGTTGTAAATAAAGAATTTGTAGAGGGGAGATTAATATTGTGTTAGTTTCATAAAACAAATGAAATAAGTATATTGAATTTTAACATTTTTAATTGAGACATTAGGGAGAATTTAAGTAATAAAAATTAAATGAAAGCACAACAAAAACATAAAAGACATAATTCTTTTTTTTTGAGAGAGAGCTTCAAATGGTTTTGTTGAATGGTTTGCTCGACATATGCATCAAGAAGTCTTTGATAATGGAGGTTGTTTGGTTCCTTCTCTCCTTGCACCTTGGCTTGGTTGTTGTTGCTTGGCTTAAGATTTGGGCATGGTAACATTACTTGTATGAAGCTCATAGAGCAAATCATGTACAATAACTCTATAATATCCAAGTTTAAAAATGAAGAGGTATAGCCTTGTATTCATAGTCTTAGGAATTAACTCTCACCCGAAGTGAATTAAGATTGAGTTGATGCTAATTTTAGTTGAGTTAAAAGTTGTCGTGCAATTATGACTTTCAGTTACTAATCATAGTTCTCAATTTAAATATTTTGAGATATTTTGACAATTCATAAAGGTAATGATGAAAGGCTTGATATTTTGATTTTTGAAATTTCCATTTTTATATATTTATTAATTGCAAATAGATAATTCAACTAAGCATTTAATCTTGTTTAATTAATTAATTTATTTTGATTAACCTTTTTGCTTTTTCAAGATTTGATTTGAGTGTGCAAGTGCCTCACTTAATAGGTCCATAGGTCAAATTGACAATTGTGTCTCAAGGTGATTGGGGATGAATTCATGAGAGGTTATTGTTGCATACAAGATAGTACCCTAAATAGGGATGCCTCAACATGATTTTAAGATTTGATGAATGATGTATGATCAAATTTGAGACGTTCAGTGATTTTTAGGCTTAATTTGCAATGTTTGGTAGGAATCAGTATAAAGTCTGATCGAAGGCTAATTGTGACCAGTTTTAAATGTCTATAGTTTATCCTTATTTGGAAAGACATTGCAAGCTATAAGCACAATAATGTCTTCCCAAAGAATGAAAAGGTCATGTATGTCTACTACTTCAACAATAATGGATAAGCTATGGATATCCCCTCGAGGGAGTGGTCGACAAAAAAGGTCGACGATCGGTCCCTCAAAAAGAGAAAATGATGGGACCAAAAGGAGAAAATGGGGTGGAAAAGACTGATTTGCCCATAAGCAGTTATAATTAGTGGCATATGGGTATGGCTCAGTGGGGTAGATAAATAAGATGATCTACCCACAAGTAGTTATAATCATGGGCATAGGTGGGAAAAAAAAGGTAATCATTTTCTCAAAGATGGTTATAATCATTGAGAAGAGGGTTAAGCTAATAAAAAAATGTTTGTCCAAAGGTGGTTATAATCATGAAAGAGAAAATAATGATTTGTCCACAGACAGTTATAATCATTAGCAGGGTAAAAACATGCCCTAGTTAAGCAAAAATAACAATAATTTTCTCAAAGGTAGTTATAATCATTAACCTCTATATAGATCAAAACATAATGATTTGCCCATAGATAATTATAACTATTGGCTTAGTGGGTGGGATGATACACAATGATTTACCTAAAGGTGATTATAATCATTGGCATCGTTAGTGGGACAAGATACAATGATTTGTTGAGAGGCAGTCGTAATCATTGATCGAAAGATGAGCGTATGATAGCAAATTAGAAAATGGGGCTTACGAACTAAATTCAGAGTCATAGAGTAAGATTAAGCTGATACAAAGGAGAAAGATGAATTTGGGTAACCAGCTAATATGGAGATGCACGTCTTAACTAGAAAGAATTATAATTCTTTTATGGTTTAATTACTCTGTATGTGGATATGATTTAGGTAGATAGAGGCTTTTACAGGTGCCAAGGAGAAGTATTGTAGCTGTATTACTCATAAGATTTCTTGAGCTTGTTTTTGTTGTAGCACATGATGGTAGGCATCATGGTACAAAACCCCGTGAGAACTTAGTCAAAATATGCATAAGGACTAACACACAATCTAGTAAATACATGAAAATAATGCACTAATCATAAAAACCATGATGACAATGTTGACATAAGAATATGGATGGATTTAGGAATAATGCACAAGAAATCACCCAATGAACGCACATAGACTGAATCGAGAAACAACAAGAAAGCAAACAAACGGGTAAACAAATAAATAAATAGATAATAAAAAAACATATAGAAAACTTGAAAGAAAAAGCAACAAAAGCATATTATCATCAAGTAAGTCAATATCTATGCATGAAGGCTTAATGCAATGATAAATGGGTGGTGCCCCTAAGCAAGGATACATACAAAGGGAATGTCACACCCCCAATGGTAGTGGAAGGGATTGGAACTAACAATGGATATGTCATAGTAAGGCAGATCAAGGATGACTGACTAGGTTTAAATGAGATAAATATTTTTAGATTTTGAGGCGTTATCTCTCTAGGAGATTGTAAGCTGATTTTTTTAATTTTTAGGATTTTGAAATGTTTTGAATGTTTTTGGAATTTTAAGGTATCTTAACTCATTAGAGATTGACAAGATACCACCCACAAAATAGTGAGAGCATTGGCTTAAATTACTCATAAAATGGAGAGAGTGTTAGAAACAGGGGAGTGAGCTAACGTCAATATGAATCGAGTAGGACCTACATAGTCCCATTAGGACCTCTAGTCACAATAGTCCCGTTGACACAAAAGGCAGTGAGTTTCAACCAGGTAATAATAAGTTCATGAATTTAGGCAAACAACAAGTCAAATGATAATAGTAATGTCAAAGTGGCATGGCAATGCATGGTAAAGATGTTATTCTTAATTTGTCCATAGATAGTTATAATTAGGAAATAACGACATAGGTTAGTGATACTAATTTACCCATAAGCAGTTATAATTAGTAACACCAAGTGAAATATTGATTTTCTCATTGGCTGTGATAATCAACAACACAAATCAAGCGTAAATAAAATATGTAATTGTCAGATCCATTATCATACTACTATCATATATGTCCATTTAAACACATAATTCTAAAACTGCTAAAATTGGATATAAATCTCCTCGCGAAAGGTGTTCAAAAAATCAAGGGAATCAAAGTCAAAAAGGGATAGGTAGAGTGGTTAAAAATAAGTTTGGTCAATAGTGATGGTATAGGAGGATAGTATGGGGTATGACATAAAGAAGATGATAGGAGGGCAATTGGCTATAATGGTAATAGGGTTACCCCCAAGTGATAAGATAAGGTATGAAACAATGATAAGATGAATGTCAAATAAAAATGACAAGGTAAATAGTTCTAGCAAGGTAAATGTTTTTGTTCTTCTTATTGATGTGGAGATGCACACCCTGATCAGTATGTGATACAACTAGAATAATAAAATTTTGTAATTTTATAGCTCACACCTCTTCAGAATAGCTACTCTATTAAGAATCTGCTATAGATTTGGACACCAATATTGTTTTTATGATCTTCACTGGTCTTTGAATATGTTTTCGTCAAACTGTGAGACAAGATATCTTCGTGCCTCTATAAAGGAAAGTATGGCCAGGGATGGTAAACATAGATAAATATTGGATGATAGATCTAATTTGGTGATGGAGAGATGAAATGTAATGGAATGTATAATGATTGGGTAATAAATGAAGATTGGGATTTTTAGACACACACAATGTTGATTCTAGATTAGACATAAGTTTGGTTGTTACGAGGCCAAAGACTTTTGAATATGCTCTCGATAGGACCATCAAATTTTTTTAATGTTTGGGTCTGAGACTAGCTACCATCTGATTATGTTGTAGATGGGAAGTTGTATTGATGTTATCTTTAATAATGTCTTCATCAAATAGTGAAGAACTATTGTGCTCAACTATTGGTGTCTTAAAAAGGTTTTCACCAATAAAATTATCTTTGTAGTGTGAAATTTGATCTATTTGATTAAATTAGCATAAACTATGCAATTTAAACTCAAAACATCAAATCACCTAATAGGAAAGATTATAGAAACAAATTCGAATCATAAGATAAACCTTACCAAATCCCTTGTTTAAGCTAGCCTCCTTCCAAGATGTTCAAATGGATGGTTGATTGCTATGAACTTAGAATTTTGACTTTGTGATTGCTTGATCATAGATTATGAATTTATGGATTGGATTGGCATGAAGATGTTATGGATTCCTCTATTGATAGCTCCTTTAGCATGGATATGGCATGAGAATTCAAGTTAGCTTGTAGTTACTTTTCATGGAGGAGTAGGTTGCTTATATAGAATGTGGAGGGAAGAATCAATGGTTGGAATTCAAAGTTAGATTGTGGAGATCTATAGTGGAGGATTTTTCAAGGAAATTTTAATTCCTTGGAAGCCTCTAGATTTAGAGGCTTTTAGAGAGGAAGGACGAGAATAGAGAGGATTCTAGAATTGAATAATTCTAGAATTCATTAGGAGGGATTAATGATGATTAGAGGGAGGTTAGGTGAGTGATTAGGAGATTCTATAGAATCTAAGAGGGGGTAGGCTTGTAAGAAAGCCTAAGAATAGGTAAGTAGACGAGCTTTGGGAATTTAAAATTCTCAAATAATGGATAAGTGGGATTAGGATGGGATAATGGGGATTTATGAGAATTAATGAAGAAGTGGGATAGGACTATAGTTAGTGAATGAAGAAATATTGATAGGGGATATGAAATAAATGATTAGATGGGGGTGATTTTAGGATGAGATTAGATGAGATAAATTAGATAAGTAGAATTATTATCGATATTAGTGATGTTAAATGAAGCGAGCGTATTTAGATGCATACAATCTTGATTGTCCCATAGTGCCTCTGAGAAGGTTTCACTAAGGAACATTGACATTTGACTTTGATTATCTTCTAGTACCTAAAATAAGGTTTCACTAAAAGATGTTTAGTTTGGATTTTAATTGTCCCCTAGTTCCTCCAAAAAGGTTTCACTAGGAGATTATTCTTCTTCTACATGAATGTGGTCTTTATCCCCCTGATATTCTTCAACTGATATGTCATCATGGATACAGTTCAACAAGGTATGATTCTTTCAATCCCAAATGACACTTATGGGATGTGGAATGTCAATATAATGGCTATGTTGGGTGGTGGTAATGGTATGTGTAATGGTAATAGAATGGGAAGAGGTAGCACAATCCTCGTAGAAGATACTAAGAGAACTTATGTTGATGCTAAAGTAACCATCCTCAAAAACTGTATAAAGATCATAAATATATTTAAATTGATGTTCAAGGCATGTGTAACGAATGTTATAACAACCCTGAATATATTTTGATTCTAAAGCTGAGTCTAACTTAAAAGACTCTGAATCCAATGTTGAAATTAATGTTGATTCTACTTCTGATGCTCAATCTTATGTCAATTCAATAATTGAACCTAACTTCAATGTTGATTCTTCATCTGGTGTGCACGTTGTTACAATAATGTCTTGTTGAATGTTTGGTATTGGACAAGTAAATACCTATGATGGCATAATGGGCTCTTTAAAAATAGGCTCAGCTAAGAAGGATTTCATAAAAATTGGCTTGTCAAAGTAAGACTCCTCAATGATGGGAAAAACATCAAGAGACAACTCCATAGATACTATCTTATCAAAGGGAGGCTTTTTAAAAATAAGATAATGATTTTTCCAAAGGTAGTTATAATCATTAAGAAGTGACTCAGCAAAGACTGGCTTATCAGAGTGAGACTCTTTGATAATGCGTAAAAGATCAAAAGGTGATTCATCACAGGTTGACTTTTCACAAATAGGTGTTTAAACAAAAACATCATGGATTGGTTGGTTCTCTTGGCCTTGGTTTACAATTAGTTATAAAATACTATTTTTGACCACATCTTGGTCTTTGAATGATTAGCTCTGTTAGAGAGGTATTGATTGGCTCTGTTGTGGCTTGAAGATTAGTATCAGTTTTCTAAAGTGGGGGATGGTTGGCAATGAATGAAGAATGGTCGATGATTGGATAATGACCTCTTTGTAAATGAAATAATCTAATATAGGCTTAAAAAAGATTGGTTATCAGTCTAGGATGGTAACTATGATCCATCTAGTTGTAATTGCATATCCTTGTTGGGATAACCAACACCATATTTGGAAGGGCTAGGAATGGTAATAGTAGGGCATTGTGAAGTTTGGTTGTTAACACAAGACAAAGGAAGAGGTCTTAAAAAGGTAATGGTAGGGCATTGCAAAGATTGGTTGCTTGCACAAGCCAACAAACAAAGTCCTGGAATGGTAATGGAAGGTAGTTATGAAGCTTGATTACTATCGCAAGCCAAAGGATGAGGTCATGGAATGGTAATGGTAGGGCATTGTCAATCTTGGTTTCTATCATGAGGCAAAGGATGAGGTCTTGGAATGGTAATGTTATAGGTAGGGGATCGGGTACCATTAGCATTGAAAGGGTGAACTTAGTATGTTAATAGGCCCAAATAAAGTAGACTAAATACTATGCTTGAGGGTCTTAAATTTATTGTCCAAATTGAGTATTGTAAGGAGGATAAGGATCCATCTCACACACAACATAATTATAGGGGTCTTGAACAAAGTCATCTTGTACAACCATGTTATCATAACCTAGATTGTACATGGCTCCGCTAAGAGTGTAATGAGACATATCCAAATCAATGATAAACATTTTGAAAAAAGGCCTAGAGTTATACAAACTCTGAAAAATAATGTTTGAAGGACAAATGGTCCAAACTTGGTCTAACCTGGTTGAAAGAATGGAGATGTATCTCCAAAAAGGTCAGTGCTAAAACTTGATATAAAAATTTCTAACGTCAAATGTCTAATTTCAAATGTTTTACATAAAAGCATTAAGTGGATGGATAAAAACCAAAATTCCAAACTTAGGTATAAATAATTACAAACAAGTATAAACTAGGTCTAAATAAACAAAGGTTACTATGTCTTTTGGAAAACAAGGCTCAAAATAGGGATTGTTAGGTCTTTTGTAAAAGGCACAAAAGCTAGAGTTTAAACAAAATCAGGTCTAAAAAATAAGAGATTTAATCTAACAAATTTGAAACAATTTGACACAAACTAGGCATTTGAATCTAGACACACACTTAATCTTTTGGAAAAAGACATGAAACTTTAGGCATATGGAAGATAGACCACTTCCTGAAATCTAGGCACAAAAATAGTTTTTAAATGGAGCAAGAAATGAACCATAGTTACACAACCTAAAAGTGAAAGATCAATATCTAGGACAAAATTACATGAGGCATAGGTAGAAATCAATCAATGTTTGGATTTACAATTGTCAAGGTTAATTTAAAACTTGATTTAGAAGACTAGTATTTTCAAAGAGTCAACAAGCTAGATAAAAATGAATGGCATGATGGGACTAGGCATATATCTAAAAGGTATACATGCTTTTGAAAATTTGAACTTTTGGACACAAGGAATAAGTATTTGAAATGATTTGAGCAGTGTAACGATGTTATCATGCTCTATAGATGTGATAAATGGTTTTGTTTTAAGAATTTAAGGCACAAAACTTCGAATGAATTGGGCAATTTAATGGCACCCTTTTCAATCAAATGACATACACATAAAAGTTTGATAATGACTAAGGCAAGGTTTAGTGTCAAATAGATGACATAACACCTCTTTAAACAAAAGAGTGATGTATAACAAGACTCATTTTGACATGGTATGATAAAAAATAGTTACAACTCAAGACTATGTACGTAAAAGGAAAAAATAATAAAAACACCTAAGTGCAATGTCCTAAATCCTAAAACTGACAAGGTTGTATCGTACTATCAAATTCCATCTATATATTTGTTCTTGAAAGGATGTTAAATTGTTAATCCAAAAAGTAAAAGCATATGAAAATTAAGGTTTTTAGTCCTCCTCTTCTCTCAAGAGTTTATATGGTGACATGGAACTTTAGGCTACTCACCCTGCATCAACAATATCTCTGTGGTAATTAGGGTTGTCTAATCTATCAATTTTCATTCATTTCTAGATGGTCTCATATGTGTGATAAACACTAGGACATAATCATGTCATTTAGATCTACATCAACTAGTTTATTGTGAAAAGGTCTGGTCCTTTTCACAACCACTACATCTATAAATTACTCAACGTAGTGCGATGTTTGAGTTGATCATACATTTCCAGGACAACAATTGCTAATAAAGGCAGTTTAAATGTTCAAACTACCATTCTAGAAATTCACCAGCTCAATTTATATACTCCACCATGGAGTGGGGTTGAAATCATGTTGAGAGATGAATTCTCAAATCAATGCTTCCCTAGAGAACCCTTGAGGAGGTGATGAACTCTCACTCGCAAGCCAAAATGCATGAAAAATAAAGATAAATGAAAAGACTTTAGGGTCATTTTGAGGTCACCTAAACCATATGGATTTGGAGAGGGCCTTAGTGACTTTCTTATTATGATTTTGACTAAAGGGATAGTGGAAAAGAATGAACATTTTTAGTCACCTAAGTTTCTTAAAAATGACAAGGGGAGAGCATACACGTGACACTTATTTTGCTAAACAAACACTTGATCAACAAACATAAAAATGAAAACTCTTACGAGTATTTAACTGAAGTGAGAGTTCATTTTTGGGTAATTGCAAAAAGTTGGGGGATAAAAAAGGGCCCACCCATGGACATGGCTTTTCTAAAATTTTAGAAATTTGAACTTCTATAGATAATTTGAAATAGCTACACTCAAAATTTGAAGATGGTATAAAAATATGAATTGTAAAATTTTAAGTCTAGTTTCCCAAAAACTATTTTTTTTTTTAAAATGGTTAAGTGTAAGTAGGTCAAATATTTAAAATTTGAACAGGACCTCCTATTTTTGTTTAAAAAACATAGTAGATAGATGGCCATGTAGCCCACCATTTTTTTAGCATCGTTAAATATTGTTTGAGACCATTTGGTTAATATTTAGATAAGATATTATAGTGTGTTATGAATATTTATTTTTATTTTTTAAATTAATTTTATTTATTAATTTTGCAATTAAGTAGATCTTAAAAACTAACAAAAAAATGGATATCCGGTCGTGTGACCCACCCTAACTACCTCAAAAAAATAAAAATTGATTTTTTCTTGAATGTGTGTAGAATTAGGCCTAGTTTGTTACCATATAAATTTTTTTTCAATTAAATAAATGAAAAACAAATTAGATAAACATGAATAGGCATGTATAGGTGTAGCATGTAGTGGCCTAAAAATGGTGTAGTTAGAAATAAATATAGTTTGAACCCTTAAAATAGCTCAAAAATTATAAAAATCATATATTTAGAAAGAGGACAACGTGTTTGTCGTGATGGTAATAATTTTTTTGAGTTTTGATGTTGAAATCCATTTATCATATTTGGTGATTGAAGTTGAAATTTGTTATTTTTTCTTAAAACTCTTGGTCTCGATTGTAGATGCACAGTCACAAGCCTTTGGCTCAAAAATCTAAGCCATTTTTGAGCCTAAAGGCTTAGTTTTAAATTCAAATTTAAATAACATGTATGCATTATATAACGTGTGTGTGTTATATAATGTATTATACAACACATATGCATTATATAATGCGTATGTGTTGCTTTGTTATAAGATGAAAACCATCTCCACAAGTATGTGAAAGTTGCACATGAAGCCAAATTTGGCCATAAGCTTATATTTACTATTTTAAATGTTAAGTATAACAAATAAATGTAACAATATAAATGTAAACTTTAAATTTATTTTAGTAAATATAAGAAATTAAGGTCACTCAGCATCTGATAGATTTGACATCACGGTTGCATGCCTTACGATGTGAAAAATAATTTTTCAAAATTCAATCAGGTTAGTACTTAGTCATTTTCAAGGTCTAAGTATTAAACCTAGGGATTTCAAGTTATAAATTTTACAATTGATATCCATTTTTGGTAAATACATAGTCATTTTTTAGGTTTTTGTGCCTTCCAAATTGATTCCTATCTTTTTTAAGAGTCTTAGGTTTGTCAAAATTGAATTTTTCAAACCACTCACTTTGAAATTGATGTAAAGTGGTGTTATTGGGGTAGCATAGGTCACATTGATGACCTGCACACATCAAACAACCATGTTACATGTTAATTTCACTTGATCATCATCCTTCCCTCGTCCTTGATCACTTCCTACTCATCCCTCATTACCCCTAATCACTCTCTCATCATTCCCCATTATCCCTCATTGACCCTCACTATCCCTAGTCATCTCTAATCACTCCCTTATCATCCATAATCACTCCTCCATTGACCCTTACTATCCCTCATCATCCCTAAGTTTCACTCCCTCCTCATCATTTATTGTCCTTAATCACTCTTTCATCATCCCTCATCATACCTAATCACTTCCTCATCCCTATTCACTCCCTCCTCATCCCTAATCACTCCATTGATTATCACCATCCCTCATGATCCCTAATCACTCACTTATCATCCCTCATAATCCCTAATCAATCTTTCTTCATCCATCATCATCATTAATCACTCCCTCATTGACCCTTACCATCCCTCAACATCCTTCATCACTCCATCATTGACCCTCACCATCCCTAATCTCTCCCTCATCATCTAGCATAAGTATATACTCTAAAGATATCTTTGATTCCAATCATATGTTGTTTAATTCATTATAATATAAATTAACTCTTTTCTAGGACTTGTGTTGTCAATACCCATTTGTGATAGTCAATTTTATTACTGAATGAATTGGACGATCTTCCAAATTTATATTCAAGTAACATAAGTATTAACACAAAATAGAGTCTAAATTTTAGTTCGTCAAATTATCTTTTTTGTGCAGCTAACTAAATAAAATTTTATTTAGTTTTACCATTGGTAGTTTGGTTTAAAAGATAAAAATCAAACACAAATCTCTTATAGAATTTTATAATTCTGAGAAGATTTGAATCAGATGCAAAGTTATTAGTGTTTCCCATTCCTATATGACTTGAATCTTAGTTAGGTTCACACATGCACTCCTTGTGTATGTAATGTGTCCTAAATATTTTATCTTTTTCATGAAAAATGAACATTTATTCATGTTATCACAAAAATATGTTTCTACAAAATGTGAAACACTAGTTTAGCATGGTGTAGATGTTCAACCCATGTTTTCTAAAGATTAATATGTCATCAAGGTAGATTAAAAAAATGTCATAGGTAAAGGGCCTGAGGATGTCATTCATCATCTTGAAATGAATGAATTCATTATATGAGTTAACCTAAAAGGAATAACCAAATAATCAATCAATCCTTCCTTTGTTTTCAAGACTATATTCCAAATGTCTAGAGGTTTAACATGAATATGATGATACCCAAACTTAAGATCAATTTTGGAAAATAATTCTACACCATGGATATGGAAAAAAAATGCCTTAATATTTAAATGAGGATAATAGTTCTTCACTTTAATGTTGTTAAGATATTTTTAATTGATTCACAATTTTGGCACAAGCACAATTGGGTTTCTGTAAGGCAATGATTTGGGCATGATGTGTCCATTATCTATGATTTCATAGATCTACCGCTTGATCTATTCATTCTCTAGAAATGATATTTTCTATAAAGAGGTTTGAGGTAGAGGTAGTTAAGGGATCAAATCAATAGTATTGTTTAGTGTATAGTATGCAAGAACTTATTTAGGTGACTGATAGATATCCTTATATTCATCTAGTTTATGGTTCAATTATTTTGTATTTGTTATTATTGGATAAACCACACTATGATATGGTTATATAATGATGTCATTAAATATTTACTTCTTACCATTAAGAGTATACTTCTTACTAGAACTGACAATATTCATTTACTTCTTAGCACTAATGACTGAAAGCTTATGAACTAACTCGATATATATTTCTCAGATCATGACAATCTATCACAACATTTCAATTATTTACTTCATAGACTACATGTCAATGTTATATAAATGGTTTACCACATGTAAAACATCACACGCCTATAATGGTGAGTTGTCACAAAGGATTGCATCTTTAAAAAGTTTGATTTTGTACACCAAGTGGCACAACTAGGTGATCCATTTCACAAGGCCTACACTAGACCATACACTAGTGTATAGTTATGGATGATGTATAAATTTCAAGTTTAATTTTTGAAAATATGATTTAGGAGAAATTAAATTCTTCTAACTTCAATTAGAAATGATGAAGTGTATTATCTCACCATTGATCTACATTTGTTAATGAAACAATATTTTTAATTCATATAATTTATTAGTGGGGGAAGTAGAGATATTTTAGTACCGACCATATCATTAGGTTCATAATATATTATCTACTTAAATTTTAATAGTGCTAGATAAGTTATACCTACTTCTCGAGATGTGCAAGTAGAGGGCTCATAGTATGACACTCTTCATTGGATTAAATATTGAATTTATGAATTAAGCACCACTTTCAAATCTTGGACGACTTGTTTTAATCATTTGAAAATTATTTTCCACTCTTTGGTATGATGACTCAATCAATATATATACAAATAAAAGGCCTTAAATATAATTATTCAGATCGTAAAATGTCCTCATATGGAAAGCAATTGATTGGTTTCAGGAAATCGCATAGCTTGGTGATCCTCATGTATTTATTACCCATTTTTGGTGTTATGGTGGTTTTACTTGCTTCTATTTTTCTGACAAATTTTCAATTGTGAATTACATTATTTCTAATAAGCCCATATTTTTTCATAGGTGTTAAATATTTATGTTTCAAATTTGCCTCCACATCATTTCGATCACTATGTCTTATATTTTATGCTAGCACTCAACTCTCCACTTGTAGCTCCTAACATTTTTAAACCCCAACAAAATATCACCATCAAGGTATTGGATGGAGTGAATAAGGATGAGGACAGATGAGGAGGAATTAAGTAGAGATGATGAGGGAGTCAATAGGGATGATGATGGATGGTGAGGGTTAATGGGGGAGTGATTAAGGAGGATGAGGGAGTGATTAGGGATGATGATTGATGGTGAGGATTAATGAGGGAGTGATTAGTGGAGATGAGGGATGAGGAATGAATGATTAGAGATGATGAGGTATGATGAAGCAATGATTAGGGATGATGAGGTGATATAGGATCATTGATACCCAATCTAAATAGAGATCTAGTTTACATGTTTTGAGTTTTTAGAAGGTGGTCAAGGTCATAAGAAGACTGTAGGAGTCTTTCTAAGTTTCTAGTTTTGTGTCAATTTTAAATTAGAGTTGTATGGGACTTTTCTGCCAAATCTATCATTTGAATTTTTGAAATTCCATATAGACTTCAAGAATTCCAATGTTGAATTTGGTGTGGTTAGACTTTAGTGATTATTTTAGGATGTTACAACACATATACCTAAACTCATATTTGATAAATATGTTAGTAATTGAGTTAGTTGAGGACACTCTCAACATACAAAAGAAGTTAGAATTCAGTTGATGGTTATTTGGTAATAAGAGTTTGTCCATGTCTTATTTTGTATTCAAATTCATATTCAAGAGATTTTAAGGGGGTAGGATTCAAAATGATGAATGTAAATAACCCCAAATAGGTGAATACAGACAATTTTTATTATTTGTAGACAAGAGAGCAAATAGACCCTGCATCTTCCTGAATGTGCAAAGATAGTTGACAGTGTGCATGATCATAAAACATGATTAGTAATAAGTTATTTGTGATATTAGTGTGAGTGGTAATTTTAAAATACCTTTTATTTTATGGTGATTATAAAATTTTTCATTTGAGTTTCAAATCTTTTGAATGTTCAATTTACAAATTGTATACCCTTTGCTTTTACAAACTGTGCCTTGAAATCTAAGTGAAGGTCAGAGTCTTATGGAAAAGGAGATTATATTTAGTGGGATTTTAGAATTTATGAGTAATTATTAACTTGAAATATCAATTAATTATTAGTCTTTAAATATTGTATGTTGTTATAAATGACATTTTGTGTTGAATAACACAACCTTGTCTTCTATGAGCAAATGCTCTAAATATACATCTATGTGAGAAGGTATATGCATATATTGGAGATAAAATTCAAATGTATATGTTGGTGATTTTATTCTCATATGATCATGAAGTCTTATAGTCTTTCAACTAGCTTTCATATATTTGGATGAGCAAAAATAAAACTAACAGGGTCTTGCAATCATCAAGAAACTTAACACAATCAAAGTGGTATCTCATGGAAATTGGTAAATTGAGTGTTATAGATGGAAGGTATTGAATTTTTAAAGTGTGTAAACATTTTTTAGATGATTTTTAACCTTCATATTGATTTATAACCCTTTTTGGAATGAATTAGAACAAATAACCTCTTCTCAAATTACTACGGACCTGTGACTAAGTATATTTGGTTAAGTCAATCTATTGTAGCTTAAAAAGGGAAATATAACACTTGTAAAATATGCACAAGGTCAAATAAGACCTAATACAATATTCAAAGTCATTAGAATCACATTTTGAAGATTGAAATCTGATTTCAACCCTTCTCGGGTTTGTAAAACCAATCCAACCCCTGTATTAGGGTTTCTACTTTCAAAGTGAGTTTTTAGGAGTTGTAACCATCAATAATTCATGAAATTTGGTGAAAAGTTTGAGTTAAACATGCAAAAAGATAATATAGTGTTTTTAATTTGTGTAAGTATAGATAAGTATAGATGGGGGAGGAATGTGTGGTAGACAGGGTAGAAGGAAACCTAAAGACCTAATCCAAAAGTAGAAAGAGCCAAAAGAAGTTATCAAATAGTTGAACCAAAGCTTGAAACTTTCTAAAGAGATGGGATATGTTACAAGGTATCCATAAATGATGTTGATTTGATGATTTGAGTCCATACAAGAAGAGTCCATGATAGAGTATGAGGTAGTGTATGATATGAAGATTATGTTGAGAAGTTAAGTAGGGTTGAGAAGAAGTTAGAGAGAACTCAAAGGAGTGGAAGGAAGTTTGTCAAATACCTAGTAAATCCTAAGGAAATAGAGACAATATTTTATCTAAGTTATTATAAAGTATAAAGACTAGTAAGGGGGATAGTCTCAAAGGAAGGGAGATTGAATGCATTGAGTAAGGAAAATAGAATGAAGAGTTTAGTGAGACCATCCAAAGAATGGTGGAGACTAAATGAAATGAATAAAATGCATATGTGAATTTGAAATGTATGTAGGGTCCAAAGATAGAGATCAAGCAAGAAAAGATAAAGTGAAAGTTAGGTGGATATTGGTAGAGAGCTTGGACAAGCAGAGTATGTAATAGGGCTCTGCATCATGAGGGACGGTGAGGGGAAATGAGGGAGTGATTATAAATTATGAGGAATGGTGAGTGTCAATAGGGGAGTGATTAGAGATGATGAGGGATGAGGAGGGAGTGATTAGGGATGATGAAGTAGTGATTAGGGATGGTAAAGGCCAATGAGGGAGCGATTAGGGATGATGCAAGATGGTGAGAGCTAATGAGGGAGTGCTTAGGGATGATGAGGGATTGATTAGGGATGATGAGAGAGTGATTAAATATGATGAGACATGGTGAAGGTCAATAAGAGAGTGATGAGGGATGAATAAGGATAAGGAGTGAGTTTTTAGGGATGATGAGGCATAGTGAGGGTCAATGAGGGAGTAATTAGGGATCATGAGGGACTGATTAGAGATGACTTGGGATAGTGAGAGTCAATGAGCGAGTGATTAGTGATAATAAATAATGATGAGAGGTTGATTAGGGGTGATGAGGCATGAGTAGGAAGTGATCAAGGATGAGGGAGGGATGATAAACATGTAAAATTAACATAAAGTGGTTGTTTGATGTGTGTAGATCATCAATGTGACCTATGATACCCCAATCACATCACTTTGTATCAATTTCAAAGTGAGTGGTTTTAAAACTTTGATTTTGACAAACCTAAGACTCATATAAATTCCATGAATCAATTTGGAAGGCACAAAAACCTAAAAAATGACTATGTGTTTACCAAAAATGGATATCAATTACAAAATTTATGTCTTGAAATCCTTAGGTTTAATACTTAAACCCTGAAAATGCCTAAGTACTGACCTAATTGAATTTTGAAAAATTATTTTCCACATCATAAGATATAAAAATGTGAGACTAAATCTATCAGATGCTAAGTGACCTTAATTTATTATATATAATATTTAAAGTATAAAAAATAAATGTAACTTATACTTCATTTAGAGTAGTAAATATAATCTTTTGGCCAAAGTTGGCTTCACGTGCAACTCCTACATGATTTTGGAGATGGGTTTCATCTTATAACAAAGTAACGCATACGTGTTATATAATGTGTACATGTATAATATATTATATAATGCATATGTATTATATAACACATATTTGTTATTGGACTTTACACTAATGTGTACACGTTATTATTTTCTCAATAACGCAATCACGTTATAGCTTAGTAATTACTAAGCTATAATTTAAATAACATGATTACATTAATTAAATAACACAATCATATTATTTAATAACATGATCGCATTACCTAGATTTTCCATAGAATTGTCTCCCAACTCTATGCACATACCCTTTTATAGCACCAAATGAAATATATCATGACGTTTAGCCCCTTGGTATTGTGTGAAAACCTTGAAAGATGAAAATGACTTAAGTAAAATATTTTTAAAACACAAAATTCAAATGTGAGATCTTTGCAACTTTAAAGTGTTTTAAAATGTCTTTTATTGGTCTTTGGGTCCTGCAAAATGTGTTAAGGGGTTATGTATATATGTATATATATATGTATGTATATATGTATATATATATGTGTATATATATATATGTGTGTGTGTGTATATATATATATATGTGTGTGTGTGTGTGTGTGTGTGTGTGTGTGTGTATATATATATATATATATATATATATATATATATATATATATATATATATATATATATATATATATATATATATATATATTGCTTTTGGGTAATATTAGAAAATAAAAACCTATAAAATTAAAATATTATAAAGCTCCCAAATACCAAATACCTGCAATTTAGAATATATACCCAAAAAAACTTGCAATTTTAAAATAAAAATAGAAAATAACTAAAACAAAAATTAACAAATAAAAGTGATAGAAAAATATTGATATCTAAAAAACCGTAAGTCATATTTTGATGAAATTTATACAAAATGTAAATAACACAAATGTCACACCACCTATAAAAAACTCAGTAAAAAAATTGTAGATTAAAAATAATGATTGTTTTAACGGGTGTTTATTCAAAATAAATAAATGGTCGCTAAAAGAGTCATAACTTCTAAACCATAAATTAGTTTTCAATGAAATTTTGAGAGAATTAAGTTGAAACCATTAAGAATAAACTGTCAAAAAATTATAAAAAATAGTAAATGTATTAAAAATGACAACTATTTTGGCAGCCATTGTTTTAGCAGGAAAATAGAAAATAAAAGTGGCAGTCAATGTTTTGATCATAACTTCTAAACTATGCACCAGTTTTTCATGAAATTTTTGGAGATTATTCATAGGTCCAAGGTGCACCTATATTTAAAAATTTAGATCAAATAGTGAATAATTTTTTTTATAATCTTTGTATTAATATTTTTTAGAAGGAGAATATAAAATCCTAATAAAACACACTAAAAGCCATTGTAACCATCTCATTATCTATCCCATCAGGTGTGTCATTATGTGAACAAAGAATCCATGGATGGGAGATTCGTATTGTGTTAGTCTCAAAAAATAAATAAAATAATCACACTGGATCATGACACCTTTATCGTAGACACTAAGGAGAGCTTATTTAACAAAAACTAAATGAAAGTACAACAAAAACATAAAATACATAACTCTTTTACCTTCATTGGAAGCTCCAAATAGCTTTGTTGAATGGCCTGCTTGGCTTGTGCATCAAGAAGTCTTTGGAAATTGAGGTTGTTTGGCTCCTTCTCTCTTCGACACCTTGGCTTTGTTGTTGTTACTTGGCTTAAGATTTGGGCATGGTAACATTACTTGTATGAGGCTTATGGAGAAAATCTTGTATAATAACTCTATAATATCCAAGCTTAGAAATGAAGAGGTATGGCCTTGTCTTTATAGTCTTAGGAATTAACTCTCACCCAAGGTGAGTTAAGGTTGAGTTGATACTAACTCCAGTTAAGTTAAAAGTTGTCATGTAATCATGAATTTTAGTTACTAGTCATAGTTCTCAATTTAGACATTTTGAGATATTTTGACAACTCATAAAGGTAATGATGAAAGGCTTGATATTTTAATTTTTGAAATTTTGATTTTTAGATTTTTATTAATTACAAAGGGATAATTCAACTAAGCATTTAATCTTATTTAATTATTTTGTTTATTTTGATTAATCTTTTTGCTCTTTCAAGATTTGATTTAAGAGTGTAAATGCCCCACTTAATAGGTCCATAAATCAAATTGACAATTATTTTGTCGCAAGGTGATTGGGGGTAAATCCGTGAGAGGTTATTATTACATATAAGATAGTACCCCAAATAGGGATGCCTCAACATGATTATAAGATTTGATAAATGATGCACGGCCAAATTTGGAACACTAAGTGATTCTTAGGCTTAATTTACAATGTTTGATAGGAATCAATATGAAGTCCAATCGAAGGCCAATTATGACCAGTTTTAGGTGTCTACATTTGTGAGTTAGTATTATATTATTGTGTTATAAATATTTTACCTTTTTATGTATTTTAATATAATATATTACAATATTAAATTAAATAATATTATAATATATTACAATAATTCTTATATTATATCATATAACACAAATAATATATATAATAAAAACTTAATGATGATAGCTTAGTGGTGAGTGAGTTGAATGTTAGAAGTGGGAGGTCTCAAGATCCATTCCTTAGGATAACCACTCTCTAGTGTCATTCTTACACTAAGCTATGATGGATTATTCAAGAAAAGTAACCATAATGTAATGGGCTACCATCTCAGTGTTCAATATGATGGGAGTTGACATGTGGCTTGAACCTGTGTTCAATGCAATGAGGCAAGTCCACAGTCCATGGCTAGGGATACTATTCACCATTAATTTAGGCATTTTAATTAAAAAAAGTTAATACCCAACATTTTAATATCCAATGATGATAGTTTAGTAGTGAGTGAGTTGAGTGTTAGAAAGTGGAAGGTCTCACGGTCCATTCCCTAGGATGACCACTCTTTATTATTGTTCCCACACTAATCTATGATGAGTTATTCATGAAAAGTATCCACAATGCAATAGACTACTGGATTAGTATTTAATGTGACATGGTTTAGCATGTGGCTTGAACCTTGTCTTCAATGTAATGAGGTAAGTCCACAGTCCATGTCTAGGGATATTATTCACCACTAGTTTGGGCATTCTAGTTACAAAAATGTATATATCCAACATTTATCTCCTATTAAATAATTAATAGTAGTTAATTGTAATAATATTAATAGATCTATGACAGTATGGAAGCCTTCAAAATTAGTCTGGTTCAAGCAAAATTTTGATAGAGCTTATTGAGGCAATCTGAGGGCTTCAAGAGCACACTGCATGATTAAAGACTGTAGTGGCTCTTTAATATGAGCAACTTCATTCAAGATTTTAAATAGGACTAATAATGAAGTAGAAACGCAAGAAGTGGTGGTGGGGATTGAGTCAGACCTTGAGTGTGGAGTGGAGTGTTTAAAATTGAGGGTGACTGTCAAGTAGTTATTTAGGCTTTCTATATTTAAAATGTTAAATCTTGACATTTGTACAATATTTTATCACATGATAGGGAAAAGTTGGGTAAATTTCAAAGTTAGTCTTGTGTCCATTATTTTCACAAAAGCAATAAGGTGGAGAATTATATAGAGAACATTTGGATTGACCAAAGGGAGGAAGAATGGGTAGATACTTGCAAAGATAGATGGATAGATTACATTGGGATAGAAGCGATGGAGTTGTGATTAAAATTCACTTTGTGGCTTGTGGGAGAGGGTGATGGCTTTATCAATGATGAAGGATTTAATGTTTAGGCATGGTAAATGATGTGAGATCTTTCTTAGGTGTGTGAAATCCTTGGGAGGATTACTTTATCAGTAATCTTTCTCATTTGTGTAGGTGTCTTGATATTTGGCATAGGATTTTTTGAGTTGTTGATAATGGATTCAAGCTTCTGTAAACCCTGGTGTGGTTGCTTTGCTTTAGAGGTGGTGAATCTAGGTAAATGGTTTCATAGGAAAAGTGTCCAGGACACAACTATAAAATGTCTTCTAAACTCCATTGAGGGAAATAACTAAGGTCATAGAATTTTTTTTGAGTGTGTAATTACTAGAAGAAAGCAGAAGGGTGAAGGCAAATTTAGAACTAGTCGCTCTGTTTATTGGAAATTTTTTAATGGTAATTTTTGATAAATAATAGATAAGGCACAGGAAGGCCCATGTGTTGAGCTCCCCTTTTTGGGGAAGGATGTTTTAGGATTTATTCTATTGTCGATGTTCAGGGCCTTGGAGGAGTGGTTTGCTTCTCTTATAAAATTTGTAGAAGTATATTCCTTGTGTTCTAGTTAATATATAGATGGGTAGGCTAAAGGAGTGGTCCTTCTAAATTTTAAATAAGTGATAACTCCTTTGCCTATAATTATAAAATGGCAAGCAATGCATGGGTTATCAAAAAGATTACAAGCAGTAAAAATGTTGATTCAGGGGTTTTCTCTAGGAAGTTCATGGCACCACCTTGGTTGGAGGAGGTTTCAAGTGTTGGGGATTGTAAAAAGTGGAATAAATTAGGGAGGTCTCCATAATTTAGGATTTCAGGTGGAGCCATTTTGTTGGTAAAGAATAAGGCACATGTATTATCTTGTCCATAGCTGGTGGAATTTAAAAGACCATAGAAACCAAAGAAGGATTTGTCTCAACATGTTGATGATGTTCAAGATGTCAACTAGGGTGGTGACCAGGTCATTATGTTAGATTAAAATTTGTTTTTTAGTGCTTTGTACTATTGTTTTGTTTATGGTAGCTAATAGGTTAAGCTAGTTTTTTAGCTTTTGTAAACACTATGCTTTGATATAAATTTTAAGTATATTTAAATACTTAAACAAGGTTTATTTTTATGGATTATAATGGTCAGATGTCTTGGTAGTTTTGTTATTAAGCCATTCCTATATAGTTTTCTGAGATTTTTGATATCAAGAAGGGGACCCATAAATCTTGAAACACACACACACACACACACACACACACACACACACACACATACACACACACACACACATACATAGCCATGGAATAATTGCATAGCTTACATCACTTCTTCTATTATTTTTTAACTAAATTCATGGTCAAAATTTGGAGTTTGAGAAAGAAAACTAATTAATATATTATACATTATAATTCTTTTTATGAATCTGAACACTTTTCTTTTTGATATTTTTAAATGTTCTAAACTATTATTCTTATTTCAAAAATTCCTCCTAGTAGTAGGCACTAAAGATGGATCACAACACTTTTATGTTATAGATTTCTCATCTTCACCTCCATCTTCCACCTTTCTCTTTTTATTTTCATCTTTCTCTATTTCCCTTTTTTTTCGTTTTGTACAAATTTTAGTCAAAAATATTAAAAACTCAAAAAATCCATATTATAGAAAAGAGTTACCCTTCTCAAAATATAGAGGAAAATCATTTATCCTAGAATAATTTCTCAAATATTATAAGTTTATACCACTACTCATTAGATAAGTCAGTAAAATATTTGAGAAAATTGTAGCAACATAAGTTTTATCAATAATATCATAATTTTAATTAATGAATGTTTAATATTTGTTTTATTTTCTACAGTAACTTATTTCATGTAAGGAAAGGAGAACCTAGGAAGCAAAAACCCAAAAATTGTGAAGAGTGGAGAGCGAAATAAGATGTCTGGAGAATCCTGTAGAGAGGGAAGGTTGTGAACTATATGTAAAGGCTCCATGGTTCAAAACCTCATATTACAACGACTTTTTTCAAAAACTGGATTGATGATAGGGTCACTCTGCATGGCATCATAGTGAATTTATCAGAGGAATTTATAGCAGAGGTTACGGGGCTGCCTACGGAAGGAATAAAATTCTCCAAGCAGACTAGCATCTCAAATGAGTCCTTTTGCAAATTCCCTTAGACGGACGTTGAAGAGCAGAAGCTGGTAAAGAATGGGGATTTCTATGAACTGGAACAGATTAAGGGTATATGGAGGGATGTCTTATGATGTATTCAAGAGCACTTCATCCTCGATGGAAGAAGCAAGAGAGTCCACAAATTCCACTTTGTATTCCTAAATCATTTCAGACACAAAGTAAGAATTTCCTTTCCCTTTTATCTGCATTTCTCTTTGGTCCAAAGTTTATTCGCTCACAGGAAGAAGGAAATGTGTCCTATTCTGCATGAAGGATTAATTATGATAATCAAAGGCTATTGCAAGAATAAGGCCATGGTTAAGAACCCTTATCTGGGGAAAAACAAGGATTCACAGAGTAACAAGAGTGAAATTGTTAAAGGGAAAGATAAAATCAAAATCAAGCCCCCTAGTGTCAAGAATCAGAATGTTGACAAGGACACAGAGTGGGAGAGAACTGATAATTCTGGGGAGGAAAGCTTGGAGGAAGAGGGAGGAACAGAAAGCAGGAATACAAGTTTCAATGAGGAAGAAGAAGTTCAAGAGAAGAATGAGAAAGAAGGAGTCAACATAGAGGAGTCTGAAAATAGTGAAGATGACTCTGAGGAAAACCAACAAGTGTTTGAGGATGATAAAGTCCTGGATGACCCTATTGAGGACCCTATTTTGATAAATGAGAGGGAAAACACAGTTCAGGCCGACATCCAAGAAACGGACCTGGAAGTTCAAGCTGAAACGAAGGAACATAATCAAAGGGGAAGAGAGGATTACATTGAAGAAGGCAGGAACAGTTCTAATAAGAACACAAAAGAGTGGAGTGATAAAAGGCAGAATGATGGAAGACACACACCTACGAGATGGGTTAATTGCAAAGCAGACGCTATCCTCCAACTCGATTCATGGATGTTTAAGGAGATAATGGATCTCAAAAGGAAAATGGAAATTATGGAAGACAACCAGAAGGCAGTTTGGAACAAAATCAATAACATGGAAAAATAGATGAGAGACATCCCCATCAAGCTCAAAGACTATGAGAACAACCTAAGGGAACTCATCAAGGAGAGCAGAATGAAAATGCAGGAAGTTACATCTAACATATGTGCTGCAGCTGTTAATATTGGAAAAAGAGCTAATGAGGAGATCAAATCCTTGGAGGGGCCTAGCAAAAGGATGAGACAGAGCTCAAGAAAGAAAGCTATGCAAGAGGGAGCCATGTTGGCGGCTACTGCCATTCAGGATACTGTTGTGAAAGGGAAGGAAGCAGTGAAAATGATTTTGGAACTGGAAGAATAGTCTGGTTCTTCTAGTTGGTTGTGTTATCTGGTCCTATTTCCTGGTTTTTTGTAATCTTTTTTACTATGGTGTAGCCAGGTCTATGTAAAACCTGGGTTTTGACTTGTGGTCTTTTAGGTGGTTTTAGGTCCATATAAAACCTATTTTTACTACTTCTCTGTAGTAGTTTTTAGGTTTTGCCTGTGGTTGTAAATGCTCCATCTTTCTATCTTTGTATCAGGGTTTCAGGGTCCCTTCAAACACTGTTTTTACCTTAATCTAAAACTTATTTCATGTAATAATAAGATGAAAAAATATTTTTTCCATCAACACACATAAGTACTCCTTTGCTCTCTTTCTTTTCAAGCATTTCAATTATGTCAAATTTTAGATTATATGCACTGATTTATACTATAACATGCTCTTGGTTATGGGTCATACACCAGAAAAACACTCAAAGCATGCTCAATCAAAGGAAATATGTGTCATATACACCTAGGTACACATTTCTTTCATTTAACCTAGTAATTTCATCTTTATACATTAATAGATTAAAGAGGGGGAAAATGTAAATACCAAAATATAATTTATATAGCATCTCAATCTTGTATTATCAGGGCTCTACCATTTAGTTTTAGACCTTTCTACTGTCGAACGGCTCACATTCATCATCTCATTATGCCTAACTGCTTATCTTATTATTTGACCCAATCATTTCTAATGTCCTAAATCTCCTACACTGTATAGAAAGTCCAAAACCTGATATATATCCTTCACTATCAATTTCAAATTCTTAGTAGCTTTATATCCTATCACACACTTGCATCCCACATACAGACACTTTTGTTGATGCAAGTGTCCATATTCTTATCAAGTGTCCAATCCTCAAAAGTCATATAATTTGAAAATATTTTAATTCCTATGGTTTGGTCCATTTGTATTATTGAACCCTACCATGAGATATTTTCAAAATGTGTGGTATAAATACAAGTCTAAGCCTTCTCATTATTTATCTAGTAAATACCAAGCAAGCACCTATTCAAGCTCAATTAATTAATCACACAACTAAGTTATACTATCATATTCTTTCTTATTTTCATATTAGTCATATGATTAGTCATATCACAAGTCTAAAGCACTTAAAGAACAACCCATGAGTAGTATTTATCAAGTTATAAGCTATATCATTATATAAATTTTCATGTATTATATTTCACCCTTGTGCACACACAAGCCAACACCTATGATAGAATTACATAAGTCTGAGGCCCTTCTTAGAGTATTAGTTATGTGGGCAGTACTCATTGACATAAGGGTCATTAAGGTCAGCTTGACACTGTGAGCCCATTAACCCATTTTTGGCAAGGTATAAAGACCTAGGTGAAGAGTTAGGGTTTGAGCCATACATAATCATCAATAGCCTATACACACAAATAAAATATATGAACAAAAAGGTGATAAAAAACCCAAAAGGTTTCATGTGGTCTATTGACAATATAGTGAATATTTTGTACAGGAAATTTGCATCAAGATCATAAAAGAAGCATCAATGCAAGTGTTCACATATTGAACCAATGTCCACATCTTTAGAAATAATATTTCCAAAATATAACAATTGAATCTTAATCTTACCCCTACTAATTTCCACCTTTGTACTTCTTAGATCTACCTGCACATTTGCAACTAAGCTAAGTATTATCTCATCTTCATGTTTATGTAATCAAACAAATGTTTTGAATTTACTTTTTATATTTAGTATAACTCAACACCTTAATTCAAAATATTCATTTATCTAAGATTTCAATTAATTGACCTAATTTAGAGTAGTTTTATTCATCCTTATGTATAGGCTATTCTACCCTCTTAACCCTCCACATATTCTTAAAAAGGGTTAAACACTTGTGTTGATTAGGCTTGGATGTATGTCACAAATTAAATTATGCTTTATGCAAACCTACAATAAAACATGTATAAATCAATTTTTACAAAGGATATAAATCTAAAAGTAAAGACAAGAAACTTATATATCAAATAATAAGGAATGAATACACATGTTTGGGTACACCAACCATTGTGTTTTTTGGTACAAAACTAGTGATTGGAGAGGGTGAAACCCTCAAATATTTTCCTTGTTGAAATAGTTGGATTAGATTATGCATGCACCAACCTTAATCAATAGGAGAATGTGATTAAGAACTCAAAATGTGTTTGATTCCATCATTACACAACTCAAGGTGGTATAGTGGTTTGGAATCCTTGTATGAATTATAATAGATCCTTGTAGTGTAAAATTGGTGAAAAAAGAGTGAATCAACCACTATAAACATAATAAAATTTATTTCTAGTATTATACTAATGTAAAACTGGTGTAAAATTGGTGCAAAAATAGTTTGATATGAGTCTAGAATATACAACATATAGAATGGCATGGATTATCATTCCTTCTATGAATATTGGTGCAAAACTAAGTAATAAATTGATTGTGTGCCATGCACATGCTCCCAATCTGATAACTAAGTATATGGATTCTAATAACTAAGTAATATCAAACGCTAAGTCAAATTGTTTAAAATTATATAACAGATGTTATGCAAGATGCCCCAAATATAAGCAAAACCTGTGATAATCTATTCATAAATCTCAAAACTATTTATGAGTACCTACTAAAAACTATTTTGTAGACTGAGTGAAATTTTGATAATTTTTAAATATTATTATTTTTAACTTCTGGGACAAAAATGCATTGTTCTAGACAGACTCAACTTGAGCCCTTGTCCAAATGGCGCGTTGTTGTCTGAAAGTATTTTCTGAGTAAAATTTGGGTATGAACTATGATCAATTGAAAAAAATTAATCTTTTCCTATCTACATGGACTATTTCAACTTAATCTCTATGATAATTCAATGTGTATGCCCCCTCTTTTGAGGTGAGTTGTGAAGCCTACATAATAACTTATCTCAAAATAAAAAAGTTGTATAAATGATGCTATATAAAATATTGAAATTTAGAGTAATAATGATAACATTAGAGCTCATGACATCATATTAATAATTTGAGAAAATAATAATGTATTATACATGTAGAGCTAATCATACATAATGTCATGTGTAGGTAGATGTTATCACTCAGGGATGTCAGGGAATCCAAGAACAAACACACTTGTTCTGATCCCACTTGTTAGGATCTTGCTCCTCAGAAAGAGCACAATATGATTACCAAACTTAATCAATTAAACATGCGGAAATATACCAGAAACACAAGTAACTAGAATTCACCAATAGCACAGAATATGAGAGACAATACACTATCTTGTATTAAAATATGTACAAAAAAGAATACAATAAAGAGCCACCACACTCTTCCACCTTACAGAGGCTTCCCACACCTCAAGTGTACAATAATTCTTCTTCAAAACACTCTCCTACCAAAAATGGTTCCAACAACCAACTCACACACAAAATTTGTGTTCACCTTTCCAACCAGTCAGTAATAACCCTGCCAGTACACCAAGCACTCTATAGTACTTCAAGTTGATCTCCCATGAACCTGCAACCTACAATTCAACAGACCATACTTACAATGGAAGGATCTTCCTTGCCTTCCTTTTTAGCTCATTAGTGTAACTAGGAGAAACACACGCTTTGTTCTCTTCACTAGCACACTTTACAATACATGCCAATGGGTCTATAAATAGATCCCAGACTTAAACAATAACTTAGACTATAATTATCCATGTAGCTCAAGACTCAAAATAGCCTTTACATGCAAACACTTCGTTCACTTAACTAACTGTTCGTGCAATGAATAGTTTTGGAACACACAGGCGACCGACGCCGGTCCCTACTTGCCTGGAGCTGCCGACAATGGCTGACTTCCTGCCGACGCCGGTTGCCTTCTGCACTGATCATGATCGACATTGGTCATGCTGCTGACGCCGGTGCTTCTGGGTCTTTAATAACCTCCTTTTTTTTGTCTGCAATAAGTTGAAGCTTTTAGCTCCACACCCTAACAATCTCCCACTTGGAGATAAATAGCTGCAACTGTACCTATACTTGTACACCATCTAGTTTGTTCCCTTGGCTCTGTATCCCTCCTCAAGATCACTCTTGAAGACCAACCACCACAAATCATGTAGTGCAACACCTGTCATCCAAATCACCTACCACATCCACATCTACAAACCATGTAGAAAATAACTTGACCCTGCATAGCATGTGCACCTGCTGCTGGTCCCTGTAAGAATCTACTGAACTGCCCTCCAATGCTTCTTTCTTGGATTGGCTCCTAACTTGTGACAACTCCCACTACTTGGGAAAACTCAAGTCTAGTACATACCATGCACTTAACCTCATTATGTGAATCAAGACACTGTTCTGTGAACTGTCCAACCATCGGTGTGCTAACCGGTCTCACACAATCATCCTGAAACAAAGTCAACATATGACCTTCCATGTCTCTATAACACACTTATGCCAAATAATCTTGATGCTCCTAGATTCTCCATGACACACCCCTAAACTAGCTTTACCTTTAGTTCAACAATACCCGTATATGTAACCCTGCAATAAGCACATCATACAGTAATAGGATAATGTAGCTAATATTATCCAACCTGGTAAAGAGAAACACAATGATCAAACCTCCATTGCCCTGTAGCTAACTCAAGACCATATACCCTGGCCTACCGTCTCACATATCCATTTCCACTCTTCTTCATCCTGAACGTCCATTCGTCTCTCAGTGCTTCCTTCCAGCTAGCAACTCCACCCAAAACTCCTGTTTGGTTCTCCTCTAAGGAATCACATCCTCCATCCATGCCAAGCTCCCACTGTTTCCTAGATCTACCTGTTCTGCTTCTTTAACAACTTCCTGGTTCTTTACCATAAGTGAGCTACAAGTAGTGTAAAGAAGGGAAATGATGAATTTGAGGCTTACATACCCTTTAAGTCCTCCATATGGGTGCTTAAGACTCCTTGACAGCTTGCTGTCCACCCAAAATTCATCTCAGTGACCGATGCCGGTCACATTCCAGTCTGCACTCAACTGATGTCGATTCCCTACGACTGCCTCATCATGGACATCAGTTCCCCCTTGTCGATGCCAGTGTTTATCTGCCCTGAGTCACTGATGTCAGTCTGCACATAGCCAATGTCAGTCCCTGTCTGGACGTCGACGCCAGCTTTCCTGCTGACGTCAGTCTCTGTATTTTGCTTGTGAGAACTGACTTCTTCCCGCGAGCTCCTTTTGGATCAAACCCTTATCCAAATCACCCTTGCTCTACTCAGAATTCTTCTGCCCCTTATGTTGAACTCTATCTGTCACCTTCTCCTTGAAAACCAAGGCTTTCTTGTTCTTGTCACTAACATCGAATTCCTCAAGAAATGTCACCTTCTTCTTCTGCATACAAAAACCTCGATCTATGCTCTTCAAATCCGAAAGCATACCCTTTGACTCAAGAACATGCATCTCCTTCTTATTCATGTGACCAAGCCTATTAAGCCACATCTTCGAATCTACAGTTGAAGTAGATAACCTAGAAAGAGAATCAGTAATACAACTAGATAGATAAAGTGTACCTACTTTCTTACCTCTTGCTACAACAAGTGCACCCTTGGTAACCTTCCAAGAGTCCACTGTGAGAGTTACTGTACAACCCTCATCACCCAAACTTCTTATAGAAATCAAATTCCGCTCCAGAATTGGGACATGCATGACCTCCTTTAACACCCATGTGTTTCCTGTCTGCAATTTCAGCTTCACTTTCCCTTTTCCAACCATCTGACAAGGCTTACCATCCCCTACACAAATTTCTCCAAAGTCTCCCTGGACATAGTCATAAAAAAATTCCCTATTTGGGGGTGCATGAAAAGAGGCACCAGAATCTAAAACCCTAGATTCTACTTTATCTAAAGAACATACCAGAGCACCCTGTGCAACGAAATCTACAACACCTGCTTCTTCTTCATGTCCTTCATGCTGATCTGCTACCAACCAACAATCTTTCTTTTCCTGCTCTTTCTTTTCACATCTCCAGCGGGTTATTCTGCCATACCTAGACTTGGACCTCCTGCCATTAAACTTCTCCATTCGTAGTCTACTGTCTTCTGCCATTGCTCTACTCCCACTCAAACAGAAACCCCTGTGAGTAACCTGTAATCAACACATACTAACCAGATCTAATCCAACCTATTAGTATCCCAACCTAAAGCTCTGATAGCAGTTGTCGGGGAATCCAAGAACAAACACACTTGTTCTCATCCCACTTGTTAGGATCTTGCTCCTCAGAAAGAGCACAATATGATTACCAAACTTAAGCAATTAAACATGCGGAAATATACCAGAAACACAAGTAACTAAAATTCACCAATAGCATAGAATATGAGAGACAATACACTATCTTGTATTAACATATGTATAGAAAAGAATACAATAAAGATCCGCCACACTCTTCCACCTTACAGAGGCTTCCCACACCTCAAGTGTACAGTAATTCTTCTTCAAAACACTCTCCTACCAAAAATGGTCCCAACAACCAACTCACACACAGAATTGGTGTTCACCTCTCCAACCAGTTAGTAATAACCCTGCCAATACACTAAGCACTCTATAGTACTTCAAGTTGATCTCCCATGAACCTTCAACCTACAATTCAACAGACCATACTTACAATGGAAGGATCTTCCTTGCCTTCCTTTCTAGCTCATTAGTGGAACTAGGAGAAACACACGCTTTGTTCTCTTCACTAGCACACTTTACAATACATGCCAATGGGTCTATAAATAGATCCCAGACTTAAACAATAACTTAGACTATAATTATCCATGTAGCTCAAGACTCAAAATAGCCTTTACATGCAAACACTCCATTCACTTAACTAACTATTCGTGCAACGAACAGTTCTGGAACACACAGGTGACCGACGCCGGTCCCTGCTTGCCTGGAGCTGCCGACGTCGGCCGACTTCCTACCGATGCCGGTTGCCTTCTGCACTAATCATGACCGATGTCGGTCATGATGCCGATGCCGGTGCTTCTAGGTCTTCAGCAACCTCCTTTTCTTTGTCTGCAACAAGTTGAAGCTTTTAGCTCCACACCCTAACAAGGGACGTAGTGAATAAATAATCAATACTGACTATGTGAAACTTGATATAAATACTTTGGGAGAGATGCATGATGTAGATCAAGGCATCAACAAACTAAGGAGATGCATGATATTTATCATGAAATCATACCATGAGCAAACAAACTCAAACAAGAGTCATGGCCATGATGCATATACAAAGATTACATTCGAGAACACATGAAATATGTAATAAGACTAAGGGGCCACAAACAAGGGACATGCTCAAATGTCACTCATATACATAGTAGCATACAATAAGGCTTAGAGCCATAATCAAAGACATGTTCAAATATCCACAATCTAAACAAGTTTAATACACACAAAACATTAAGCAACAAAACAAACATAAAAATCATGCATGAATAAGTGTCATTTACATAAGTAATTTGAAACATCATATTATTCAGCAACTCAAGTATCCAATAAAATATCAATGTGAACGTAAGTGAGAAAATAATCACTTAATGTAATATATTGAAGTAAGAATAATAGGGATAATCATATAATGATAAAACCTGTGTAAAATATCCCCCCACTGAACTTGTTGAGATGCAAACAAGTTATAGAAGGCATGTGACTAGTTTAAATCTAAAAAATTATGAGCATGTGTTCACTGGGACAAGTCCATTAGAATTAGATAAGAGCACAATGCTTGACTATTTGAGTTAGAGTGGTTTTATTTGTGTAAATTTTATGGGTCTAAAACAAGATCACCACCTACAATTACATCTGGAAGTGAAAACATGTATGTTTTTTAATTCACTCAATTACATTTGTGAAACATATTTGAAATAAAACTGGATATATAAAAGTATTACATATACTAAATTACAATTTAATTGATGTAAATAAAATACATAAATCATGCATATGTCTTGGTTTTTATAATTATTTATTTTATTTTTTATTTTTAAATAATTGAAACTAAAAAAAGAACATACTAACCAATAACACCTGCAAGAGCCTCACAATCAATAGGTCATCTATTTAACATAGGAAGGATGGCCTATAGAGAATGGAAAGTATCATGCCACTATGAAGTAATTGGTCTCAACTTGGAATCTAAAAGAAATGAATTTGTAACATAAGTGCCACTTTTATGATGATAATTTGTATTATATTATGTATGTGGTTTAGCATGGTGAACTCAAAGACTCTTTAGAACCCATCATGGAGTATAAGAAGTTTTTAATGTTGTCCTTTGTGAAACATTTCTAATAATTTGTAATATCAATCTAGGAGGTATTGGAGTAGAGAGTGGCTTTCTAGAAGCTATGACAAATCACTTATTAAGTTCATTTTTGAGGATAGGTCTCCTTGGAAAGTTAACCACTTGCTTCTGAATTCTATGAGTAGATTGAACCTTTTTAGGTTGTTCAATTGAAATATGTGTAGGAATGATGACCTTTGGTTTTAGGGGGTATCCATATAGAATACCATGAATTGTGATAACCTAATTAGTAAACATATATTTCAAGTCTCTATGTACTATAGAAGGAATTGCATGAAGCTGTTGAATCTAATGATGTCCCAATAACATATTGAAGACTCCTACATTGGGTACTAATGTAAACTTAGGGGGTACATTTGTTTTACTAACCTAGAGTGGTAATGTGATCTCACCAATAGAATTCTAAAGACATCCATTGAATCCCTTGGTTATTATTATTATTATAGGAAGGATATCCTTATTTGTGTATCCGAAATGTGAGAGAAGTGTGACAGTGCACATTTTTACACATGAATCATTATCAACCATGATACTTTCTATAGGTTGATGACCAATGTAAGCTTGAATAAACAAAAGTGCAATTCAAAATCATATTTGACTACCTCATGCTCTACAAATGTGATAAGTGGTATAGATGGCACTAAAACATGATATGTGCAAATGATGCCATTCAAATAATTTTGTGCCTCTATATGAGGATGATGAAAAGCTGCTAGGGGATGTGTATTATATATGTAATGCACTTTTGATTTGACTATTATTTCTTGATATATTTTCTTAGGGAAATGATCACTGAATATCTTCATTGTTCTACTCTCACTTAGTTGTGCCTTTGTACTGTCATTAGATGTGCTCACATCAATGATGTTCTTATCTATCAAATCTTGAATCGTATGTCTCAAACTGATGCATTTATTGGTAGTATGCCTTGTTGCTTTGTGAAAATCACAAAAGGCATTTTGATAAAATCCCTTTGGAAGAGGTTTACTCACATCAACATCTTTAATGGGAGAATAGATATGAGGTTGCATTCTAATAAATTTTATATCACCTTGTAGGGAACTTCTTTCAATTTAGTAAATTGTTTCCCTCGAGGAGTTGTTAATCCAATATGAATAGTAGATTCTGAAACTACATTTACCATCACCTTTTTATCTTTCATTTTTTTAGTTGGTATCACCAAATATGGTGTCTTCCTCAAATTATTTACATGAGAAGTATAAAGTAGTTTGGTTGCATACTTTAGCTTATTTATTTCCAATAATTTGACCTCTATTTCCTTAACTGTGTGACATAAATATGTGAATGATAGAAACTTATTAAACATAATAGATTCATGTAGAGATGGAAGCAAACATTGTTTGAATATATCTTAAAAATTTCTTATCTACCATAGGAATAGTCATTTTGGATAACATGGCATTATTACGTATTACATATTTTGCAATAGGGTCCTTGGATTTTTGTTTGAGTTGAGAAATTTTAGCATATGAAATATTTTCACTTATATTGATTGAGAAATGTGCAAGGAAAAAATATGTCAATATATTGAACACATGAAATGATTGATGTGGTCAATCATAGAACCATTGTAGAGCATAATATTTTTAACTCATGGGAAACAACTTGGTTAACAACCTATCATTAGACACATAATCCAAATAATTTGCATGAAATGCTCCCAAATGTTGCTCGGGGTCACCTTTTCCATCATATAATGTAAGCTTAGGTTCCACAAAACTAGTTGGTAAAAGATGGGATAAAATATGTTAAGCCAAGTATTCACTAAAGTTTTTGAATCAAGTTCCTATTTAGGTTTTGAATCACTTTGTTCCTTTTGTAACACCATAGTTTGCAGACCTAAAACAATTTGCATAAGGGATTTTGTATCAGGAATAGAATGTGTGCTAACAACTTGTGGTGTCTCAAATGTCTGAGTATGAATTGGCACATTAATTTTATAAAATCCTTAGGTTTCCCCCATTGTATAAGGTGGTACATAATTTTTACATAATGGTGTAGAGAAAGGTAAGGAACACAAAGTAATTGAAGTTTCATAGGATTGGCCTTCAAATGCTTTCTTGATTTCCTCTCTAAAATATGGTACATACTTTTTAGAAACATGTCTTGCATATCAAAATTATTTGAAATAAATCCTGTTAATTATATTTTTTGTGTCATCAAATCTATTAATTTATTTTTCCGTTATGTTGTTGTTAACTAAAATTTGAAAGTGTTCAACTTGAGTATAACTAAGGTTAGCACTTTGTCTAAGATAGGTAGAAAAAACTTTCTTAGATTGTATAAAATATGAAATGGAAACTTGAAAGATTATTTTTAACAAATAATTTACCAAATATGAAATCCTAATACAATAATTAGAAAAAATAAAAAGAAGGAAAAAAAATCATAGCAACATGGATGGTTAGGGTTTGTAATATTCAATCAATAGACAGGGTCAACAACATGTTTTATAAAAAAATGGGAATCATATAAATGCTAATATATTTTAGACAAGTAGATATGTAAAATAATATTATATAAAATATGCAATAGATTACACAAATTAATTTGGAACTTGTTAAATATAGAAATGTGCTAAAAGAGGAAATTAATAAAGAAGAATGAATGACTTAACTAGAAATCAAACATGCAGGACTATGACTGTGACTGTGAAATTGAATGTATGGCTACATGAGGTCATTATGAATCAGGAATAAGGATTTGCATCCACCTGAGACAATCTCATATTATTTGGATGAGGTCAACCTATGTTGGTGTCTATACGGCATGCTAGTGTCTGGTAGGTTTTATTCCCTTTGTGTGAAATCATACATGTGTACCTTCACATGTAGGTCATATGTGACTGTGTGGAAGCTTTTGATCTACTATAAAGTCATTATGTAAATTTTTATTCATGTATAACCCCAACTCAATATACCATTAGGACTAAATAGAATAAATGGGAAAAATTGGTTAGTGGCTGAAGTTTTGCTTGACCTTAACACCCCTTGTGTTGAGTGTTACCTACATATCAATACTCTGAAGAGGGATTGAATTCCATGTAGTTATCTCATGCTACGGTGGTGTGTTTGAAATGTTATATTATGGTTCAATCTTGGTGTGATTAAGTGCTTCAATAATGAATTAGGACCTTGGAGGTGTACTTAGACTTAGCTTTGGGCTACTTGGGCTATGTGGATTCAAAATTAGGAAGAATAGATGATTCTTATCAATGTGTAGTTAGAATAAATCTGGTAATTTACAAAAGTGGTAGCCTCCTCTCAAAAGGATAGAAATTATAATTATAGTGGTATTTTTTAGAATTATTTTAATTGGGTTTATGAAACATGTGGTTCAAACCATTAGCTGCATTTGAATTTGAGCAATTAGCCATTGTTTGGTGGGAGGATGTGGCTGGTAGATTTTGACACTACCAGGGAGTGGGATTTTCCTCAAGGAAAGACCTTATCTATGAAGCAAATATGATTAAACTAGAAGTGTGGATTAATCTAATAGTGAGATTAAGTTACTTGGGATGAAGAATAGGGACATCATGTATTATAATTTCTTAAGGATAGATATCATCTACATATAAGTAGAAGAATAGCATTTTAAAACTATGAAACTAACCATGAGCTAAGTGCATATAAGAAGATGGTCACAAGTGCATTATTTTAGCTTTAAATTTTAATTTTAGTGACTACATCAGCAACACATATCCCAATACATGTTATATGCTAAGGTCATAGCATGTGTCTCCCCTTAAAACCAATGTTTTGTCCTTAATATTGAGGATTTTTAGATACTTCTATAGGAATTCTTCATCCTCTTGTGTCACATCTTTGTTGTCCAAGTTATTCCACTTGATTAGATACTCTATAATCACCCTCATCTACAACCACTTAGTGCATGTCTGAATTGTTCCCTCATGTTCCAAAATTATTCTTCCCTCCTCATCAATATCTGGTAACTCTACCTAGGCTGAAACACTTTTTTCAATAACCTTATTTAAACAAAAAAATGGAAGACTGGATGTATTTTTGTTGAGTGAGGTAACTCCAATTTGTATACAATGCTACCAATATTTTAAAAGAATTGATTAGGGCCATAATAATTAGGTGAAATCTCACTATCTTTCTAATATTATTTTGAGGACATTTATTTATAGGGTTGTCCAATCTCTAACTTTGAAATGTCTTTCATTGCGGTGTTGGTCAACTTGTTGCTTCATGTGATTCTACACTATTGTCAAGTTCTCTTTAAGACTAAAGAGTACCTCATGTTAGTGTTAAATGTGTTATTTGACTACTTGAACCTTCTAGATAGAACCCTCAAAGATGAGGTGATGGATGGTTCCCATATAGTGCCAAACATAGAGACATTTTGGATGAAGTATGTACATAAGTGTTATACCATCATTTTGCTAGTGTCAACCATTGAACCCATATCTCCCCTTTATCTAAATAAAAACATTGAAGATAACCCTCCAAGAACTTATTGGCCACCTTTTTTTCCCATTAGATTTGGGTGATAAGATGAGTTCATAGCTAGTTGGGTACCAAAACATGAGAATAAATCATTCCAAAAATTACTCATAAAGATATGATTACAATCACTTACTATGATCTTTGGGGTCCCACAGAGTTTATAAAATGTATCCATAAATACTTGCTACAAATGGATGTGATAATGTGAAAAATGGGCATATTTGGTGAGTCTATCCACATAAGCATGATGGCATTTTTTCCTTCAAATTTTGGTATCCCCCTGATGAAATCCATGAAAACTTCCACCCACCTCTAGCTAGGAATAGATGCTGCAATAGACCCATGGTCTTGATTTCCTCCCCATTGTATTTTTGACACACCATACATTATGCACAATTTTTCTAACTTCCCATTTTATCCCTTCCCAAAACAAAATCTTGCTTGACTCTATGATAAGTTTTCAGGAATCCTAAATGCCCACTTATTAGACGAGCATGACATTCTATAAGAACTTTATGCTTAAGGATTGAATTTTTATAGAGGTACTATCTATCAATGTACCAAAGAGGATCCCCTTTCTAAACAAACTTATCTAAAATTCTTGGATCTTGTTGAAGTTTTTGAATTAGATATTATGTACCATCATAATTCTCCCACTTTGATCTTACTTCATCCACCCAATCAACTTATAATATGGACATGGCACATAACATTGCCTTTGTGGACTCATCCTTCTTAGATAGTGAATCAACCACAACATTATCCTTTAATTTCATGTATACAATCTCAAATTCATATCCCACAATCTTCATGACACTCTTGTATTGCTCTTCTGATGATAACCTTTATTCTAATAAGTAATTTATATTATCATGATATGTCTTCACTTTAAGGTGTCTTCCCATCATATATGGTCACCATTATTTTACTAAATGAAGGATGGCCATCATTTCCTTCTATTAGACTTTAGTACATTCTTACCCTTTAGTTTTATGCTATTGGTTGTCCTTCTTTCATGAGTGTAACTCCCATGCCATATGTTGAAGCATCACATTTCATAATGACTGTTTTAGAGAAGTTTGGAGTATCTAAAATTGAGATAGTACACATGGCCTCCTTGATTTTCTCAAATGCTCAGGTGGGTGCCTCATTCCAATGGAAGGAGTCATTTTTCAATAAGACTATGAATGGTGTTACTATGATACCATAATTTTTTACAAAACAACAATTCTACCTGTGAGCCCCAATAATCCTCAGAGGTATTTTAGGGTTTTGGGCACTTTGCATTTTACCATATTATTAATCTTGTGTCGATCCACCTTAATGTCCCATGTGAAACAATGTAGCCTAAATAATGAAACTCCTTAAATCCAAAGGTACATTTGAAAGGCTTAGAATAAATGTAATGTTGTTCAAGAATATCCAAAACATGATTCACATGACGCAAGTGTTATGGGCATGTTTTGTTGTATATTCAAACACCATCAAAGAACACCAAGACAAATTTCTATAAAAACGGCTAAAACATAGAGTTAATCAAAATCAAAAATGTTTATGGTGCATTAGTGAGCAAAAAGGCCTCACCACAAAGTCATAATGGCCCTCATGGGTTCTAAAATCTATCTAATGAATATCCTTTTCTCTAATTCTGATATGAGATACCTAGAGTGATGATCAAGTTTTGTAAAATAAACAAAACCATCCAATTCATCTTGAAAATCATCAATTAAGGGAATATGGAGTTTATCTTTGATGGTGTATTTTTTAAGTTACCTATAGTCAAGACATATGCACTTGGTGTCATCTTTCTTATGCATCATTACCATTGGAAAAGAATAAGTGTTCTAATCATGATGGATAATACTTGCTTATAATATCTCCTATACCATCTTCTCAAACTCATTCTTATATAAATATGGGTACCTATAAGACCTGATGTTGGGTGGTTGTAACCTTGGCACTAGTTGAATGGCATGATCATGATCTATTTTTAGAGGAATTCCTTTTGGCATATCATGAAAAAATACTAAATGTTACTCAACAATAGCCTATAAATATGGTGGTGTAGACCCCTTTAGTAATTGTGCCTCTATTGAAAACATTTGAGCCATGCAAACCATATGCTCCCATTTTTAGATTATTTTACACATAATGAGAACTCACCATTTGTGAGTAATTTTCACGTAACCTATGTGGTTCAAATTTTTTACCCTCAAAATGGAAATGCATGAATAGATCTTGGAAATTCATCTCAATTATACCCAAGGTAGTTATCCATTAGACTCCTAACATAATGTATGTTCCATTGTTAATAGAGTTTCCTCAAAAAACCTATCAGAACATTTTAAGCTTTATAGTGTGTGAGTTTATTTACAGAATCAAAATACTCAGATGACGATATGGCAAGTCATTTCATTTATATTTATTGGATGTTCAATTACATATAGTTTATTATCCAAGATCATACAAATTCATTATATTAAACATGTAGATTCAAATAGAACAAAGAAATGAATGCACATAAAATAACATAGAAAACATTCAATGGAACCAATAATTGATCTCTATATTATTATCTCTCAAATTCAAAATTATTATTTCTTTACAATATAAGTATTTATATAGCTATGAGGAGGCTATGTTGTTTCACATTCTTAACCTTTCACTTCCATCTTGAAGGAGTCTTTTCATCTTCTTATATTCGTTTGATATACAAACACACCAAATTACATACAAAAATATTATACATGGCACAAAATACTATATATTGCACAAATGTCACTTATAAAAAACTCTATGATTTTACACTATATAATCTACTATCAACACTTTCCCAAACTTAAATAGTTATTTCATTCGGAGATAAAGTCATAAGAAGTGTGTCAAAGTTTTAAGCTGGCAGAGATGTTTGCACTACATTGAGGGGTTGGTCTAAAAGTAATGATTGTGTTTATCACTTGAAGTGTCATTTACTAGTTTTCACCTCTTGCACAGTAATTAGCCATCCTTTCAGGTTTTCAACTAAATAGCATACTAATCTACATTATTTTACAGGTTTTCAATATATTAGTGTAACTAGGATAACACCCTTTATGAGTTTTCAACCTTCCAGACCTCGCTCCTAAAGCTTATGGCCTTCCCCAAATTTATACACTATTCAAAATTTTCAAGATTATTTAATCATAGTACTTACTGAGAAGGTGGAGTTATGGACTATGAAATTGGAATTGACTCATCCTGCAATGATGGAATTGTTCTGGAGCTATTGTTGAATATTTTGAACCTATGGCATCAGATGGTGGAAGTGTTTATGATGGTGAAGGTGCTTATTGTGATGCTTTAGATGCCATCCTTTCTCACATCTATTTAATAAGCTAAGAATTTGTGATGAACTTTGGTTCATTAACAATGGATTCAATTGAATAGATTAGCCAAGTCATGCTTGAATCATTGCCAATCTACCAAGACATCACTTATTATACTAATTAGTGTATGTAGTATAACTTGGTTGTGTATTATTATTTGTATATCTTCATCCTACAAAGTTGTGATGATTAGTTTATATTTATACACCTTCTATTATATATCCTATATGACCTGGTCTATCTTATCCACATATCTTTGCATCTTGACTCCATAAAACATACTGCAAAGCATTTCAAGCTTCCAAGTGCATATCCTTTCCATAACATTATCTCTTAGACTAAGAGAGTATTTGAGCATAATGTCAAGTTCAACATTTCAAGATGTTTGAATCTCTATTATTACTTTGGATTTGTCAGCTTTGGAAAGGTTCAACATTATCTCTTTTCATGTGTCTTGCAGTTAGCTCTTCTAGTTGAGCATGTTACAACAAATTTGTAATACCATAAAAGTGTTGACCTTGAGCTCGTAGTTGTAATTTATATGTAGCAGTCCAATCCTTTGTGAATTAAATTAGAAAGGTCATGAACTACTTCTCCTCGGACATTACTTATTCTCTTAAAACTTGGATCGCTAGTACAAGACAAGTGTCATATATTATCTTGCATGCCTTGGCAAGCTGGTCATGAAGGTCTATATTCTCCTCTTATAGTTGAAGGTTATCCTAATTTATTACAAGTGATTTCTACATAATAAAATCTTAGAATGTTATAGCTCCTCCAATTTACTTCCTCCAATTTACTTGGTCAATGTTAATTGGGTATCATCTAGTGCTACCTTTTGACCTGTCGATGGCAATGTGAATGAGGTCATAATAGTTATTAACAATAATGGATGATGTTAAATTTGTGTGATAGGGAGTGTGATTATTATTTATCACAAAGGTGGAGATTGGACATCTCAAATCCAATGGCTGCAAGACTATGGTTTGTCCTCTAACACTTCTTCCTGAACTCATCCCTAGGCCAATCATGATCCCATAGATGTTCTTGAAGGTCATTGGATTTTGATGATTGAGTCCTTCTTCAACTTAGTTATTTGTTGCACAACTTGATCTTATCCTTTAAGTATTCATTTTTTGTTGTTGTTTCAGACTTTTGGTTCATTTCGAGCTCCTTTTTTACTATGGTAGCTCTCTTTGTCTGCACCTTTTCCTCTTTTTTAGCTTGTTTTTTAACCACTTATTCAAAAATAATAGCTTATTCTACAACAACCTTCATTGTTTTATCTTTGACAACCCTCTTTTACAATGCCTCCTACTTGCGTAGGTCTTCTTTATTATTTTCTTCACCTTGCTTGGTTAATGTGTCAACCTCAAATTTATTCCTCTTCTTCTCTTGTTATTACAAATCCTCCTTCTGTTTTTCCTCAACATCCTTGGTTGCCTACTATATCTCTGCTTTCCTCTTATGTGTCACTCCTTTTTATTTTTCTATTCTTTATCTTATTTATTTTTTTGGTCTTCTTCTTCATTCTTATTATTCTCTTCTTCTTTTTTTACCTACCCTAGCTCGGTCTTTCCCTTTTTTCCCTTAACCTTGTTAGCTTATTTTGTAGCCTTCATAACTTGTTGAGCTTGTTGTTATGCAACATCATCTTGTGGCTTAGATTACTCTATTTTTTGTGCTAAAGGTTGATCCTTTGAGGTTTGTTGTTGTGCACCTATTTAATAACTCCATAATTTTAATAACTCACAGTGTAGTTATGGAATACAAAGACAACAGTGGTGAAGGTGGAAAGGAAGGACATGGAGAAGGAGAAGGGGAAGGAGACAATAAAATGACTAATTTTCACCTAATGATAGGTGTTTTTGATTGGGCTAATAGATCTAATATTTTCTTTTAGTGCTTAGATACATGAGTGTATACTACAGTTTGATCCTTTTATGTTTATTCTTCTTTAGGTTCCTCCTTGGCATCTTCTCTTATGAAAAATGATCCCATGTGCTCTATAATGTTTGGAGATGGTGTTACAGTGTTGTGTGTGTTATGCATGTTAATAGACTTTATTATTATACCCTTACTTGTTCCATCAATGATTATTGTGTGGTTATTTACATTTGTGTAGTCTCTATAGTGGATGGACCTAAGCCTGATGTTCCTCCTTGAAATATACTATGCATTATGAACTTGCTTTCTTCCTCCTTGGTGATTGTATCCATAATTATGGAATACAGAGGCATGGATATTTTTACTAAAACTATGGTTAGAATATTATTTTGTAGCTGATAGATACACACTACCTTCAAAATAAAATTCTTTATCTTGATCTTCCTTATTGATATGCTTTTCGACATCCGCCAAAATAGACTTGTAGACCTTTTCCATAGTGACCCCTAATTCTCTTAAACTATAATCTGAGTTATTATTTGGCATCCTCTTATCACTTAGCCATAGATTTGTGTTGAGATTCAATAGGGATGATGATCTATAAATTGACACTCTACTTTCTTGGAACTATTTGTGAAGAAGACATAGATGGTTTTGTTTGTGCTTATGGTTGAGCCTACACTTCAGATTATGTTTGCAATAGTGGTTGCTCTACTCTATGAAGCATGGATCACATTGGTTATATTGACCTTAAAACTAGGGTGTTCTACCTTATTACCTCTACCTTGGCATCCATGATGTTGATGAAGAATGAGAGGGGTGTTATTAGTGTCTTGATTAACTCATATATCTATATTCAAATCCCATTATGTAGTTTGGTGACTATGGCAAGCAATCCCAAATATTGAAGTACATTCATAGGCACCTTAGGGTGAAAATAAATCAACCCATAAATTTTAATCCAATATCCGTTAAAATGATGGATATGCATATAGTGTTGTCTAGTTCTTGTCCATGTGAGGATTGTAAAGGCATTGGTAAGGTAATAGTTGACATCCGGTGTGATCTATCCATCAGGTAATTTTCATTGCATGAAAGAAAGCAATAATACTAAAAAATGTTAGGTTGTGGAGCTAAAAGCTTCACTGTTATGCAAACATGGAGGAGGTGTTGAGTGTCACAGTAACCAACTTTAGTTAGGCCAACCGACATCGGTCAGGGGTGGACAGGAAGCTGCCGACATTGGTCATAGATCGGCCGACGTCGGTCATCTCCAGACAAATAGTGACCGACGTCGGTTGCTTGTGCGGTTCCAGAACTGCTAGTTTCATGAACAGTTTGTTAAACGAACCGGTTGTTTGCATGTAAAGACTAATTTTAGTCTTGGAGCTGCGTTTCTAATTATTGTAATTAGAAGTCTAATTATTGTTTGCATGAGATCTATATAATAGACTCATGTGGCTGTATTTTAAAGTGTGCTAGATAGAGAGAGCAAGGTTAGCTCCTTCAGAGGGAAGAGAGCAAGGTTAGCTCCTCATAGTGCCACAGTGCCAAGTGTGTATGATTAGGGAGATCTGTGCGAGAGCAAAATCTGGTAGAAGATCCATAGGGGTGCTGGTGTGTAGAATCAGAAGGGTTCTATCCAAGGGAGAATCATAAGGACTTGGTGAGGCAAGGATAAGAGTTCTTCTAGGCGTGTAAGATCTAGGTCGGTAGGTGTGCAAGGCCAGGTTGATTTGCGGTATAGCAAGATCAAGTTAGATCTACATGGTGAGTAAGGTCGGTTGATCTGCAGGTGTGTGTGTGTGCAAGATCTAGGTTTGTAGGTGTGCAAAACCAGGTTGATCTGCAGGTGGCAGCAAGATCAGGGAGATTAGCAACACAACAGGTAGCAAGATCAGGTGAGATCTACTTGGAGTATGTGGTGTACTCAGACTTGGAGTACGTGGAGTACTTGGTGGACTGGAAGTAGGCAACAATAGTTGAGTTGATTGTCACTTACTGGTGGTACTGGCAGTATTATTACTGACTGGTGGAGGTGAACAACAACTCTGTGTTTGAGTTGTTTGTTTTGACTGTAGTTGAGAGAGATAACTCTTGAGGGAGATTATTGTATGCCCTAGAGGTGTGGGAGCCCTAGAGGTGTGGGAAGAAGAGTGTGGCATCTTCTTTATTGTATATTTCCTTCTGGAAGAGTATTAATACAATTGGGTATTGTCTCTCATATTCTGTGCTATTTTTGATTTCTAGTTACTTATCATTCTAGTCAAATTTTGTGTTTAGTTGCTTATACAAAGGTAATCAAGTGTGCTCTTAATTCTGACAAATTGGTGTCAGAGCTTTGTGTGAGCCTAGGTCCTAACAAAAAATATAATTAAAAATTATACAATGCATTCAAAGTGACCTTATAAATGTTGATGATTAGTTTAGTTACTAGAAAATCTAGCCAATTAAAATATTCTCTGAAACTAATCATGTGAAGTGTGATGTCAATAAATCCCTTAGTAGATTATCACACACTTTTCATGGTCTGTCAATATATCTTTGTAATACGTTCTATGATTACACACACAGGGGCATAATTTATTGAGTTTATGGGACTTCCTCTAGAAACTCATGCATATGCCTCTTTTTATTAAAGTGGATTGAAGGGCTCTTAGTTTTCAATCACACCAATGGTTTTCTTCTTACTAATAGGCCAACCACTTACATCATGGTGTTGGCATTGATGTAGATTATGAAATCCTTGGATAAATGGATGGCCCTTTCATTATAGCAACTTAAGAGAGTCATCGCCACTTCATCTAGTTGGCCAAAGTTAGGTAGCCTAATGAGGCCTTCTACATCTGATCCATGTAGCCTATCTAGTAGGGGTAGGGATCCTAGCTATAAACTTGTTGCTAGTACTTGGGTGAACCTGTCAACATTATAAGATTCAATGTGTTTGAAGGGATTGGGATCATGATATCTTGTTTACCATAGTGTTGACCCAATTCATATCTCTTCCTTCTATGAATCAAATTATGGCATGAGAATTTGAGACCTATCCAATTTTCTATGTTTTTTAGTGAAATCATGTTGAAATTGTTGCTCAAATAAGTTATTCAAAGCTAGTTATCATAAGGTGCTTATTTACTTTGAATTTCATAATGAAGTGGCCAAAGGTAAGTATCATGATAAGGCATTTTGCATCTGATCCATGTAGCCTATCTAGTAAGGTTAGGGGTCCTAGCTATGAACTTGTCACTAGTACTTGGGTGAACCATTCAACATTATAAGAGTCAACACATTTTAAGAGATTGGGATCATGATATCTTATTTGTCATAGTGCTAACCCAATTCATATCTCTTCCTTCTATGATTTAGATAATGGCATGAGAATTCGAGTCCTATCCATTTTTATATGTTTTATAGTGAAATCATGTTAAAACTATTGCTTAAATAAGTTTTTGAAAGCTAGATCTCAGAAGGTGCTTATTTACTTTGAATTTCACAAGTATGTTTTTCTCTCTATGCCATGGCTTTCATAGATTTTTCTCCCAAAATTTTATGACACTTCTTATTAATTATTTCATTTACTTTTCATGTCATTATCCCTTCACTTTAAATTTAGATGGTTATTATGACATGACCTTTGCCTTTTTAATGCACAAGTTCAATGTTCTTTCTAATAGCCTCTAAGGATGTGATGCACCACCTTTTCTCTTCTTGAGAGTTTCCCTCATTACACCTTAACTTTGTCTAACATATTTGACTATTATGGAAATGTTGCAATCTTTAGTGTGTTTTTTCATTAATTACCTTAGTAGTTACCATTTTGTACATATCCACTACACCATTTCTTGATGTTATCATTGTCGAACTTATTTCTTTGCCTCCCATGTTGATTGGTTTGTATTTTCTCAATGCTCTATTATTTCACTTTTTATGTTTTATGATTTTGAATCTGATACATGTTCTGGATGTTTATGATATATATATCACATTATACACGTCTACATAAAACCCTATAAAAAATAAATAAATATGTAAAATAAACAAAATTCCTAACTACATGGTTCCACTCAATACCCAGTCTTTTTTGTTCAACATGAGATTTATAGATATCACTGGTGGTAGAGCTTAAAACTTCAATGATTTACTCATCCTAGAAGTATGGTTGATTCCAAGAAAGTCCCTAAGCATTATAGTTCTTTATTGTGATACTCAATAGATAACATATGGTCCTTTATATTGAATGCACAACTTCGTTGGATACACATGAAATGTGTTGTCATATAACAAAACTATCTATTCTAGGAGAAATTACTTTGATCATAGGTTTAGATAATACCACACCTTCCAGCTCTTTTTTTTACTTCCTACATCTAACTTACTCTCTACTTGGTTTCTTCCATGTGGGTTAAAGCCAACAACCTTGCCTGAAGTGAGTCTTGATCTCTTAGTTGCATTACCAATGCAATTCATAGATTATGAACTACGTATTCCATGGGCATCATTATTTCCATCTCATAAACTAAATAAAAAGGAGTGAATCTTGTTGTGCATTTATGATTAGTTTTGTATGCCCATAAGATCACATGTATATGATCCTCCCTATCATACCTCTACACATTACATATTTTTGTAAGCATCTTTTCAAGAACTTTGTTTGATGTTTTTGCATATCCATTGACTTGAGGATGATAAGATATGATTTTATGGTATGATATCATGAACTCCTTAGTGAAAGTTTTTATGATGTTATTTAGGAAGCATGTTTCTCTATCACTAATTTGTTTTATAGGACACCCGAATTTTGTTATGATGTTTTCATATAAAAATTTAGTCATGTCTTTAGCACTATAATTTGAAGTTGCAACAACTTCTACCCATTTTATAAAATAATTTGTCATAATAATTATATATCTAACATGATTGCACTTGCTAGGTGGATTAATGGGCCTTACAAAATCAATTCCCCATTATTTAAATGGTTGCACAACTAGCATTGGATTTAAAGGCATTACATCATGTCAGTTTGGTTTGCCCACTCATTGATATATGTCACATTATTTTAAGAACTTATACGCATCATGAAATATATTAGACCACCATATACCTATTTATTTTATTTTCTTTGTAATAGATTCTCATACGAAGTGTCCTCTTGCAACTCCATGGTACACTTCTTTTATTAGTTGTTGCCTCTCATAATCCAAAGCTAATATTTGCAGCATATCATCTTTACCAATATTTTAGGGAAGTACATTGATAATATGGAATGGCATAGCTCATGTGACCAACTATTCTTGTCTTTATCAACATAGTGTGTAGAAATAACCCCATGTTCTAAAATTTTTGCTATATCTTCCATATTTTAAGGGATTGTAGATACTCGAAATAAGTGAGCATCTGGTGACTCACCTTGTAATTCTTCTAGATCTTCACCATTTTGTATGTGAGTAATATGATGTGGCCCCACATTTTATCTTCTTGACATCACATTGAACTTAAATTGAAATTTTTGAAATAACATCAACCACCTGGATATTTATCCTTCTAGAATTGGCTTGTTCACCAAGTAGCACATGGCTTGGTGATCTGTGAATAAATAGAATGGTGTAGCTAATAGATAATTTTTTATTTTTTGTAGTGTGAAAATCATAACTAAATATTCACATTTAGTGGTGGTATAATTATTCTCTACTATTGAAATTTTATGTCTTGGGAAGTGGATAAGATGATCTAGGCCTTCATCTCTTGGTTGAGATAGCATTTTGCCCATTACGCTACCAGATGCATCCACATGACCATGAAACAACTTCTTCTAATTAGGAAATATCAAAATTGGGGTTGTTAAAAATCTTATTTTCAAATCAATGGAGGTTGACTAACATTCTAAGGTCCAGTCAAACCTTATGTACTTTCATAGTAATCTTTCCAATGATTTTTGATAGAGTTGAGTACCCCCCAATAAACTTGTGATAATACCCAATGTGTCCTAGGAATGATCACACTTTAAGAGAATTTATAGGAAGTGGCAGTCCCATAATGACTATAATCTTATATTGGTCTACCAGAATACCATCATTTCAGACCACAAGTCCTAAGAGAACACCAAAAGGTGTAAAGAACAAGAATTTATCCAAATTCAATGCAGTGCATAGAGTTCTACATCTTTCCAACATAAGTCATAGATTTGAAAGGCGATCTTTGAATAAAGAAAACACATCCCAATCATTTAGGTAAACCTATAGAAAGTTGTGTATGAATTCCTTAAAAGCATTGACTACAACTCTAGAGAATACATCTGGAGCATTTCTAGGACCAAAAGGCATTACATTATATACAAATGAACTCCATTCTGTTGCAAAAGTGGTATTTGTTTGATCTTTTATTGTGATCAAAATCTGATGATAGCTACTAAATCCATTTGTGAATGAATATACTTCATATCTTACAACTGACTCAAGAACTTCATCTGTAAAAGGAATTGAGAATGGGTTATTTATGCATGCATCATTTAGGTCCCTATAGTCACTGTAGACTCTAATTTCTCTTGATTTTTTAGTGTTGAACGACCATGGGACTACCCAATACTTTTTATACGGACATATGATCCCTACTTCCTACATCTAGTCTATATCTACTTTGAATTTTAGCTTCATATTGGGAATTATTTTGTATGATCACTTCTTTATACACCTTCCACACTCTTTGAGTTCAATGTGAATCTCCTATAATAAAGGGTCTAAACCCTTGAATTTTTAAAATTTTATAAGGAATACATCCTAATAATCTCACATCAATTACACCACCTTTAAAATTTGGTGTTGTGTCTAGTAATATCCTATAGTCACAAGTTTTAGTATTGAGTTTATACCTATATTTTCAATTATATTCTTTATTGGTTTCTGATATATTTTGTTGGCCCCTGATGGAATATAATCTCATAGTTTCCTTTCCCCTTCCTATTCTTAAATGTTTATGTTTCACAATTGAGTATATTTTGTTTTCCCTATGATATTGGCTTTAAGCTCCTTTATATCTCACTTAGTTTCAAAGAATCCCTTTAAATATAAATCCTCTTCACTTTCACTAGATTTTACCTACTCTATGTTATCTATAATTCGGTTACAAGATTTTAACAAAAAATTTCTTTTTGCTTGTTAGCTCAGTAATTTTTGATGGATTTATTCACATCCATACTTGTTTCTTCCTATGAACTTTGGTCTAGTGGAATAAGTATTTCTTCTTCACATCCATGACATAGATTTTATTTCATCTTTTACAATGCTTTATGTAACATTGGGTTTTCATCCTCAAACACAAATGTTTGCATAAAGTTATGCTAGACCTATGGCCAAATTTTGGTCTTATGCCTTCGCTCCTGATGTATGTACCATGTTTCATGGCAGAGGTGTGAAATTATGTTGGAACACATGCACCCAATACAATGGGTTTACACCTTGCAATGACCATATATCTACACACCTATGAATGTGTAACTTAGGGCATTATCCTTATTTTAAAAATATCCATTGATTATATATCACATATGATACATGGAACTTGGCTTGCATCATTTCACAAGCATATTCCAAATGAAATTAATTTGATCAGTGCATTTCCACCATGTCACAACAACACCTTTTAATGCATAGTTTAGCACATGTACTAGTAGATCTATATTGGGAACATGTTACTCCAAACTGGGAATAAATTACACTAAATCCTTGATTACAAAGTACTGAGGTAATTATTTATTAATAGCATAGACCATTTTCATCGACCTTACCTCAAGGTCTCCACTTTCCCAATTCAATATATTTGTGTTTGAGTCACCACTTACAGAAGATGCAACTTCCCATGGCAAGGTACCCTCATAAGTGGGTTCTATATAATTTGTATCTGTCAAAGTCATTTGGTATAATATATCCACTTATAACCTTGTTGGAGAACACACAGATGGATAATTTCATTCTTCCATGTGGAAATGTAAAAATTTCTCTATTTTTTGACAAGGCAATAGAAAATTTGTTTATATGTTAAAACTATGGAATTATTTGAGCATATTGTGTGAAATTAGTGAACTCTCTACTTCACAAACCTTGAGACTTCAAATCTGTGCTAATTTTAAACCAATTATCTCTTCTATAGTCATATGGTGATGCAGGCTCACTAGGAATGATGTAAGGCTTGATTTTAACCTTATTCAAGGGTATGAAAATGATATTGTCCCCTTGATACTCTTTCAATTGATTATATATTGTATTGATGGTTATTTGACCATTATATACCAATTTTTTCCTAATTAACATAGGGTAATGTGTTTTATCCATTTTCATATCAATGAATTTGAAGTTTATGTGCAGAATTAGATTAGCTACTTTGATTTCCACATCCTCCAACCTCCCAATGGGTTTTATCCATCCATAATCTATGAGACTCAGTGCGATTAGGTTGTAGTTGAGGGCTAGTCATCCAATGACCTCCTGAGTAGATCTAGGGATAGTATTTATAGTACTCGCAAATTCAAAAATAGCTTTGGGGGCTTTGTATCCTATGGGGTTTATGTCTATTTCAGATTCGACATCCCAAGGCTTCTTGGTTTTCACATACAAGACTACCCTATCAGTTCTATGATGTACCATTTTTGTGTAATCTAATATATTATGCAACAAGTTAGTGATCTTATGTGATATGTCCTCATTACACATAGTAATTACTAGCTTAAGAAGATCCATCAAAGTTATAACTACTCTATGCCTTAGGATGCAAACAATTTGACCCTACATTTATGCAACTATGATTGCAACAACTCCTTCAAAAGCAATTTGATTTTATATGTTTTGTAGTAATTATTCTACTTTAGACATTAAGACATTTTATTTAAGAGGATTTATATGTTTGTCCCATTAAACATTTAAAATCAAAGACTCTTGTGGCATATCTAAGGGTGGCAATTTTTGGTCTTTGTATTGATTTCAAGTGACAACTTACATAAATGTAGGGTCTTTTAGGTGTGAATTCACCATATTAACATTCCACAATGATTTTTCCTTTATTCAATTTTCAATATAGGATAATATTATGTATTATGTTTCCCTGATATTCTAAAATAAACACAACATGTTTATCTCTATGGATTGTAGGGACAATTTTGTGCGATATGATTTTAATCACCATACATGTAGAAAACAATAGGTTATCTAGCCTATCTATCATCTTATCTCCAATTTTGGATACCTCCTTAGTATCCTCCTCGATATCCTCCTTGACGTTAAGGGAAGTCCCATATTTGTTATTGTTGGCCATCATATCCCCCATAGTGTCTCTAAGGGGAAGGTGGAGCCTAACTTGATTGCTATGGTGGAAAGGTAGAATTCCAAGTTTATTGTTATTGTGGGGACTAAGGTGTCTATCATGTTTGGTATTATGGAGACTATGATGTCCATCCTGCAAGACCCTAAGGTTTATATTATGGTAATTGTAGCATCCATCAAGGAGCAAATTGTGTTGTTATTGTCATTTCCACATCTGGACTTGGTATTCCTAGTTTTGCAGTTATAACCTATTATGCAGTTACTATGAAGACATTCCTAGTGATGTCTTCTTTTAACTCCTGAAGGGTCTAATAGTTCTTCTCTTCATGATTATGTGATTTAAAAAAATACAAAACATGTTGTGTGACTACTATATGTGTTATTACAGTAGGTGACACTTTGTAGTGGGATGTCCAACTATGTGACAAATCTCACAAAATTCCATCTTGATTTTTAGACAAGAATTCCTATTATGTCCATCTTTGACACACTTGGTGCATTATATAGCTAGTTTGGGCATATTGTTTTCATGTAATTCATCCATTTCTCTCAAGACAACATCTATCTTGGCATATGTCTTTGTAGTAAGTTAAGGACTCTCTCCATAGTCTTTTATTTGCTCAACCCGTATCACAGTTGATCGAGCATAAACCTTATGAGAGAATTAAATTTTTACCATGTAAAACTAAATCCAAGATTTCAAGTCTTCCACAAACTAAGCAACTTTATTTGTCTTCAAATTGAAAATTCATTTGATTTATGACATTTGAGAATCTGCAGTCATAATCCCAAACTAATTCTCCTAATTTTTAATGAATATCCTTCATGTCTTGAATCATTTGTCTTTGCACAATTTTGTATCTTAAACTCCTAATCAAATAATTTTTAACATCTTGTGAGTATAATGGTTTTGGATTGATTTTGTACTTAAGTTAGAGAGATATAACTATCAAGGTTCCTATGATCTCACACTTTTTCACACCATTAGTGGTGACACCTTTAACATGCCATTTCATCTCAAAAGTCAATAAATACTATTCGATGTCAATATATCCATCATGTGGTGTTAGGGTTAAAAAATCTCTTGCATTGAGAGCCATGTTTCCCGCATTCACACTTGAAATAATTGGCTACTTTTGACTAAACTTAATAGGATTCTTGAAATTCATTGCAATTGTCTTTGGCATACTAATACTCTTCTTTTTCAGATACTTCAATGTTTATACACTTAGCCTTCTAAAATTCTTTGTCAAATTATCAAACCACTTATTATTTATCTTAACTTCTACACTAATTATTCATGTTAACAAATTAGGCATGTGGGATGCATCCCCTTGGAATAAATGATCCTTGTCTAAGGTATCTTCCTCACTTGAACTCAAACTTGACTTAACTCTATGACTGAACATAACTTCTTTAAGAGAGCATCCTTCATTTTCTCCAAAAAATATCTTCCCCTATAGTTGTTTCCTAAAACTACCATCTAACTTCTCTCATTTTTTATATGTAACCTTTAAATGATCTATTCGTTCTCTTTCTTCTACTTCCTCTGGGTTGCCTTCCCAATCACAAACATTCTCTTTGATCTATTTGGATCCTTCAATTCCTTTGGGTGCATTGAGTTCCCCATCTTCATTGTATCCAACTTATCTTAGAGGTCTTACTCATCCCATACTCTTTGTAGTCTCTATCCTACTCCTATTTTTAGTTACTTGAGAATCACTCTATTTATTTCATCTCTTTTGTGGTCCCAACTATCTCTTAAGTCACAAAAGTTACTTCTCGCTATGTTTTTTTGTGTCCCCCATCTTCTAGGCTCAAGTTTAAGCTTCTTCTCTCAATTTTACATCATTCACCTATTTTTATTGTACATTCCCCTAGTGCCCTAGAAGATTAATCCATATTGGTTGGTACCGGCACCATTGCCTTTTCCACAACCAACATTTTCAGGAGTATAGGTAGTCATTGTAGAAATTTTCCTATGATGCCTCTTACAAATAACTTATGCACAACCTCAAATGTAATGTATCCTTGCATGACAAAATTAATGACATATATGTCAATTGTGATTTTTAGCCAATGATATATCACAAGCATCCAATTGGTGTCCAAGTTTCACATTTTTCCTATATTTTTTTTAGTCCAAATAAAGTGCTCTATTTCTTTAGTCTCGAAGTAGTAATATTCAATTCTTAACAACCAAGAAACTAACTATTTAGGTAACTTACACCATAAAATCTCATAGATTTTACCATTAATGTGATTAGTTATGATTTATTTCATAGTGCATACAATTCATCTAGCTTATTCTTATGTGAACTTTTATATTCTTTCATCCAACCATCATTTAAGATCTATTTGACCAGGTAATAATTTTAATGTGTTACAAGTTCCACGCTCACCGTACCATTGTTATTAGAAATTCCTAGATAAACCCATCAAAACATGTTAAGGTATATATCATGCGAGTTTATTTATAGGATCAAAATAATCAGATGCGGATATGGCAATTTATTTCATTTATATTTTTTGGAAGTTTAAATTACATACAGTTTATTAGCTCGTATCATACAACTTATTTATATTAATCATGCAGATTCAAAAAAAGTGGGGAAATTGTTCAATGAAACCATAAATTACTCTTTATACTATTATCTCTTAAAGTTGGAACTATTCTTTCTTTACAATATAAGTATTTATAGAGTTGTGAGGAGGCTCTGTAACTTTGTATTATTGACCTTTCACTTCTATCTCAAAAGAGTCTTTTCATCTTATTACAATCATTTGATATACAAACACATGATGAATTACATATAAAATAGTATACATCACACAAAATAGTATACATTTCACACATGTCACTTATAGAAAAATCTGTGATTTTACATTGTATAATCTACTACCAACATCCACCCATAAGAATGGAAAACATAGGGCTATCTAGTATATATTCTCCCATGAAGAGTTTGATACTATGGTATTTTTAAGAACAACTGACTTCAAAAATAAAGTAGAAACATAATGATATATCACAATATGTCTAAAATCAATTAGAATATATGAATAAAAGATAAGCCACTTTGATGGGAAACCTACACAACCATACAATAAGAATAGAATTTGATATATGATGATACAATACTAACCATTACCTAATATATATACCCTAATTATATTATAGAAACAACCTAGGTTGATTTTACTACTAATATGAAGATATAAAAATAACCATATGACTTAATTAAAGGTTACAATAGCCACAATTCGGCTACACATATCCCAATACATATTATAGGCTAAGGGAGTAGTTTTTTATTAATATTGCAAGCTATTTTGATAGCCATTATAATTGGTTGTGTAGATAATTTGATAGCCATTATAGTTGATCATGAAAATAATTTTGATTGGCAATCTCATGGTATTGTAAGTCTATGATCTTTTATTTCACTCTAATAGTGATCTAGGGTAGGCTCCAGTGGTTGTATCTTATTAATTTTCCTAAAAACAAAAAGGGTCAATCATTTTCTAATTATAACTTAAACCCTTCACTTTGGTGTAATATAGAGTTGGTAGTGATATGTAGGTTTGGAAGTTATTTTTTCTAGCCCTTGATCTTCTATGTGAATGGGAAAATACCTCACTCCCTTTTATTAAGACAACAGGTCTATGATGTCATGATTTTTAAAAAAATTGCACAAAATATGAATGTTATTTTAGCCTAAGTTGTTTAGTAGGAATAAAAAATTAACTTCTTTGGAACATGATGATCCATCTACCTATTTTGTATCACAACAATATTCTATTTCATGTAATTTATTGGTAAGGAAGTCTTACTTTACTTGTAATGAATTATCCTTATTTGATGTTAAGTTAAGATTATAAAATTTCATCTTGAATTTGATTGAATCATTTATATTTATAAAATAATCAATTGGAATTTTTATATAACAATTACCTTGTGTGGGGATATACAACCTATGTTTAAAGATCTTGTTCATTCTTACCTACCTAAGATGTGTGTCATATTTTTAGCCAGGACTTTAAGGGATAGAGATAGAGTTATTTAGAACCACCAAGAATAACTTGGTTCTTCTTGGATGATACAACCCACAAACATGTTACCTCTTGAGTTATAAAATTGATTGTTTTTTCAAACCTTTAATATTTTTAAGAATGCATCACTTGGAAAAGTATTATAACTAATTTTATTTGTTCAAGTATCACTTGCATAGTCTTTGATATTTGGATAATTGTTGTATTCTTTCAATTAGGTTGTTTAGGAGGTGGATGGATGGTTTTGTTGGGGAATCCAATGAGAGCCTTGCTCCCATTATATTTCTCAACACCTCCATATCCAACTTATTTGAGTATGATTCCTCCTACTTATTAGCTAAAATGACTAAATGGTTATTGTAAATGATATTTATTTGCATTGGATTGAAATTGGGTTTTGTTGGAAAATTTCAGTTAACGCATACTATGAATGTTTCCCTTAGATCTTAAAATGTGATTGGTGGGTTCTAAGACTATCCAACTGATTTGTGTTGTAGGAATAAGTTTGGAGGTGTCGGTGAAGACAATGGGACCTTGGCTCCCATTAACTTTTCCAACACTCCAAACCTTCTTCCCTTAATTTTTTTACCTTATGATAAATATAGGTTTCGATATTTATATTCGTTTTGATGAAAAGTGTACAAGAGATATTATACCAAGTAAAAGTACACTAATCCATCAAAATGGGGCACATAATAAAATATGATGTAAATATAGTAAAAATGGTAAGTAGGGTATAGATTGAAAGAAACTATAATAATTTATAATAAATGGGTTTTAAATATGTATACCTAATTTTAGAATCACTTGAAATTTGATAGAGACTATAAATAATGAGAAGAATATCCAAAAACAATGCAAAAGATAATCCAAAAAGATGATTATGGTATAATAAAGTGACTAGAATCAAACTATCTCAATGGAGGTTGGTCAGTATCAAATTGATTTAGCAGTGACAGTCTATCCTAAATGTGGAAGTATGGTTTTGATAATGGTTGTGTAGATTATATATATTTGAAACACTATGCATCCCTTCATCTACACTTGTTCTACAAAAAACTCTCTTTGATCAAAGAATTGGTGCGTGAAACTGCAAAATTTTCTTTTCCTTTGACCAATCCATAATATGTGCCATATGTCACTTTACAAAGATATAAGCAAAAATAATTTTATTTTTAGAGGTATACCTTAATAAAACCCCTAATTTTTGATAGGTTTAAAATCAAAACTCATGTATGTTTTAGACACCTAAATTTGGCATAAAACCCTTATTCCCATTGTATTATCCCTAATTCATCTTATTTAGAAAACATGTAAATTTTAGCATGTTTTAGGATAATTTTAGACCCATATAAGATTACATTTATTCCATTGAGTCTAATAGATCCATATAAGTTTACATTTAGTCTATTAATTCTAAAATCACTTCAACACTTATTAAAAAAATGTATTTGTTAACACATTTGGACTATTTCTCACTTGTTACCTAGTCTTGCCTAAAAAAAAGAGTTGGAATTATCTCTTGGACATATGGTCTTCCATTGTATGTGCCCATATTGGACTAACCCATACACTATGTGGGTTTATTCCCTTTAGTTTTTGTGGGGCCTTGCACCCATTATCATGATCCATGTGCTTTAATCTTTATTTTCTACATTTATAAAGTCAACAAGCATGCACATGTTATCTTGGGTTAACCTATATATAAGGGGATAACCAAGCCATTCAATAATCTAGAAAAATAAGCATAAGACATCTCCAAATATCAATATCAAGTCACATACATGGTCACTCCTAGATCCAAGCATCACCCAATTCAAATTTCATTTAATTTCATACACTTGTGACATTATCATTCTATCTTGGTATCTCAACATTTCACTTGTGTCAAAGGAGGGTATTAGACTACATATAGTTTTATAATACATTATATGGAAGAGGAGGTTCACAAACCCTCACTTAAACTATCCCATCCACACACTCATAAAATTATGTGGTGTTCGGATTTTAAACATGCAAAATACATAGTTTGTAATGTTACTACAATGGTTATCTAACTCCATAATTATTTATTTATTTTGGAGTTTCAAGACAGGTTAATGAGGATATTATTCTATTCTTCCATTTCTAATAAATTAATCTACAAAGTGAAAGGTACAACATAATAGGAATATGGTCACACAAGTGATAGAAAAACCAAGATGTGAAACCCTAATAAGACAAATACAACCATAGGAGAACAAACCTAGTGATAGTCAAATAGCCATAACTATATGGATTTGTCCTTAGAAGTTCAACACAAAAACATGTTTGTCATAGTGAATGTGTTTATCCTATAACATCACATAGTTTTCATATGTTAGCAACAAGTTACACATAGTCAACATAGTCAATCTACATTCTCAAATTACTAGAACAACAAACATGTGTGATCATTACTTACCCCTTTGTCATTTACATTACTTAGTCTAGTTGTATTTGTGGCACTTGGACTTGTTTGTAATCGTAGTTTGATATTTATATTTGAGTTATGTACTTTAATTCATGTATGCTAAGTAATGTATTCCTTATTTTGTATAAAATCCAAATTAGGGTAAACATAAATGGTGAACCCCAACTCTTTTGCACATTTAACCTATGGTTTTACAAACCCTCTTACCCTTCAAATTTTGTCCCTTTTTTCAAATCTAATTTTCATATTTTCTTCTCACATTAGGATTTACTACCTCATTACCTAACCCCACGGTCCCATTTTAATTACATGTGTTTTGATTTATTATCAATATGGTCCAAACAAATAAATTGAATGCTTTATCTTTGTTGGATGTTATACCTTCATCTTCCCCACCCATGAGGAATAGTGTGCTTATGGTTACTACCAATGGTAAAATTTGACCATTGAATGAACCCCTTGAGAATCTGAGTATACGTTCACAAGATATATTAGATTTAATGCATGTAGTGGGTACCTTATAATGGAAAACACATGAGCAATCTTATAAAACTATTGTATATTAATATTTGATTGATTTTGATGCTACATATGGGAATCCCATAATAATCAAGGTCTTCAAATCACTATTACATCATGATTTCACAATGCCTACATTTTCATTATTTGATGGAAATAATGATTCTTACATATGCATCTTAAGCATTTCATAGGTTCTATAAGGAAATATAATATAGATAGTATAATCCTTATTTAAAATTTTCTTAAAAGTCTGACAGATAAAGGCTTAGAATGGTTTAATCATATTCCTTGTTGTTCTTTCCATACATATCTTGAGTTGGAAGAGATTTTTTCAGCACATTACAATCACAACAAAAGACCAAGGTCATGTATACGCATCTTCCCTTTCTTCACCAAGGATAATCTAAATCTATTTGTGATTACATATTACTATTCCAATCCTAATGCATTAATTAAATTATCAACCAAAAAATTCAGAGATGTAGTACTTTCAAGTCTATTTGTTGTGAGGTGTTGTCATTAGGAAAATATATTGCATGTTCTTTAAAGACTACTCAGCCTTATAACATTCCTATTTTTACACCTATTACACATATCCCAATGTCAAATACAAGTATACCTACTACTTAGGTCAAAAAGGAAACAATGCTGACCATGAAGTCTATCCCCAAAAAATCATTAGAATTATTTGAACATCAGCAAATCATTATAACTCTTTGAAAATCAATAAAAATACTTAAAAACGTAACAAATAAAAAATATGATCAAATTACCACCCATGCAAAAGATGTTTTTAAATTATAGACCAACATCTCACAAAGACAAATAGTTTTGTTCATATCATGCAACAAGAGGACATTCAATAGATAGATGCATTGCTTTAACAGACAAAATTCAAGAGCTAATTGATCAAAAAAAATCAAGCTTCCACAAAATCTTTTACAAAGAGTTACCACTAACAAATAATACTGGTATTCATTGTTATCTTGACGAATGTTTTAGAAATCAAGAATTTCATAATTAATAATATGACCTTGCCCTTCTACATGCTCATTATTAACATTTGCATCAAAAGAAGAAGAAAAGTAGGAATATATATATGTTTATTTTAGCCATTTTAGTGTGAAGCAAAGGAATCTAATTACATTCAATTTCAACATAACTTTAACCTAACACTTCATCTAATAAGAACCAAGAAACTAGCCTTCTTAGATGGTGTAGAATAAAATCACTAAGATATGTAGATGTTAAGGGCCCAAGTGAAAAAGATTTATTGCCTTGATATATGGGGAAGTCATAAATTAGATCCGATACCCTAAGACAAAAATATTTAATAGTATAAAAAATGATGAAATTCTTAAGGAAAACCTAGGGTTTAGATACATTTAAGATAAAAAGTGGGTTCATCAATAAATTTTACCTTATTATAGATTTATATAATCTAATAAGATATAACTTTTGAATAATTTAAAGTGTATAATATATGACAATAATACATAAATCTGAATGTTAAAGCAGAGTATGACTAAATAATTCCAACTTATTATAAGTGGAAATGACCTAAGATATTTAGAAATTTAACTTGTTACTATTATGTGTAGAACTGAGACTATGTGTAGGTGACATAAAGGGATGAAAATGGATCAAGATTCATTTAGATCAAGAACATGAATTTCAGGATCTACATGGATGAGTTCATCAAGATTTGGATGCTTACATCAATACATAGGTGTGTACTATTCACATATTCATCCCATGAAGTTGTGCCTCATTATTTTAGCATATGTAATTACACATGCTTGCAAATCATCTTCATATGTGATATCAAATGCTTATTATGTGTGTAAATCTAGAAAACCTATCTCCTTTACCTTAAATCCCTACTTCAAATTTTGACACCAAGTTAACCTATAAAAATGGGGGAAAGAGGTGGGTTAAGCTAACCTCAACCACTTCCTAATGAATGGCTAAGTGTTGCCTATGTATCCAATGCTCCAAGGATGGAAATAAAACCACATGTAATTCTCTAAATTAGATGTATGTGTGCAATGGTTCTCCTTTTATGAATGCAAAATGTAATCTAGATTTTGACACGATAATAGAAGACTTGGCTTGGCTTAGATGATTCAAAATTATCTGGGGTCTACTTTTCGTGACTAATTTATGATTTAGAAAGTTTATGATAGTCCATATCAATGTGTAGATGTGTATAGACATCTCTTTGATGAGTTTTAGATAAAGAAACATTCTTAAACTTATTATTTATTTATATGAAACTATTTGGGTAACTTCTCATGCCACCGATATGTGAAATGTACAAGTTGACCCATAAAGATAATTTGAATTTGGGAATGAACGTTGCTTTGTGAGTGGACAAGTCAGACATAGTTGGATGGCTATGAAAATTCAGAGGTGTTTGGAAATGTCTATAGCTATCTAAAGATATGAATACTGATATAATGATCTGAATACAGTCAGAGTATGATTTTAATCATGTTAGACATAAAATAGGAATTCAGGTAGGTGATTGATGATGAATTGGGTATGGCGAACCCATAAAAAGTAAGTGAATAGGAAAAAAAGTGTGCAAGAGCTATATGTGTACACACAATTCATGTAAGGTGTAGGTAATTTAAGACTAACATTGCCAAGTTTATGATACCAAATTTTTGTGTCTATAGTCCTTATATGATTTGTGATTTCATATATGTTCATGTGCCTCATATGTGTATTATATTCATGCTTGTTTTGTGTTTGATTATATAGTGCTCTGGTTACTTTATGTTTGACATGATTTCTTTACTTGTCTTTGTATATTTTGTGTGTAATATCCTTACTATGTGTTTGATGTGTCTTCCTTACTTTTCTCTATGTATTATGTGTTTTCTCTATGTTTAGTGGCTTCCTTATTTTCTCTATCCCTATGTGTTTGTTATGATTTTTGTGTGCTTAATATGGTTGATCTATGTCTTCACTGCTTCATTTATTTATTGTTTGGTATGCTTCTTTGTGTTTGATAAAAAAAATTGGTTTTAAAAATAACCCAACTTATCAATGTTTTCCTTACCCACGTCATTGTCTACTACTGCAACTTTTTATTCCAAGCCCCCCTCTTGTTCATGCAATTCTTTCCCTTTTAGTTTGTCAACCCCTGAAAGACAATGAGAATTAAATAATCACATCTCACCCATACAATTCAAATAGCGTGAACCATTTTGAGTAATTAAATCTCCCTAAATAGTCTACTCTATATTTGATGAATGTTATGGTTCCATGATCTATATAATGTACAATCTTATTATTTGTCTTGATTCATATCATGTAGATATTTTCATGGTTTTACTTATGTTGCCATGATTTATATCATGTTTGACATTGATATATTCGCTACCATATTGCTTATTACATGTTACCAATGTGGGGCATATTGCTTCTATGATTATAGTGATTACATTTTGCCCATGTGGGGTGTATTATTCCTATGATTATTATGCTTAATTTTACCCAAGTGGGCAATATTACTCTTGTGTTTATATATATTACAACACGTGTGTGGGGGGAAATTTATTTATAACATCTATGCTTCCAAAATGATTTATTTTTATGTTTGACATCAATTAATTTATTTCCTATCTTACACATCATGCATGTGATTCCTTTCTTATTTCTTTCTCATCCTGTCTTTGCTCTCCTCTCCCCTATTTTCATGTGTTTTTGGGAACTTTCCTAAAAATGTATAGTGTATGCTTTTGGGGGTTGGCCCTTCTTACTAGTATTGGGCCCCCAGGGGATTGTGGGCCTTGATTTATTGGTTTTTTCATCCTTTTTGTGGTGATTTACATGTCAACAAGGTCCTAATTTTAATTCATTAGTTCTTTAAATACACACATGCACTAGTGCATTTAGGATAGACAGTGAATGAATACAAGCAATTAATGAAAACATTTAGAGTAGGTATTAAAGGATTAAGTAAATATAATGAACATTTAACATCTACCACTATATTATAGAAGAAATCAAGAATTCATTGTAGTGCTAAAGGTTATGGTAGGTATACACTGCATCACACTAAATTGTTTGGTTGAATTACATTTTAATTGGCATGTTATCTTTGTTATTGTATATTATTGATGGGCTTGATAAATAATTGGTGCTTAAAAGTCCTGTTGATCTTAAGCACAAGCCTTGAAACAAATATTTTCTTTATCTTTTATAGGTGTAACTTTGCCCTATTGGGGTTTGAAGAAGAAGATCAATTTCCCAAAGATTGGCACAAAATTTCAAAAAGGCGAGTGAGGTTTTCATAGCCTTGGATCTGATAATTACAATTGTCAAATAATATTATCATGTTTGTTGTTTACTAAAAATGTGTAATATACAATTTTAGTTAATAAAACTATCTAGTTTACAATTCCAAGGTGGTGTTCAATGTGTTACAAGTTTTCTAGGTTTTCACTATTCTACCACAAAAACTATGATTCTACTTGAAACTATAACAATTATATCCAATTGCACTAATATCAAGATACATCTATAAACCCTCTCATGGTAAATTATAATTAAAATAAAAATTAAGTTTATTTTTATTGTTTTACATCTAATTAGACTTAATTCTACATGTTTATTAGTCCCAAAGGGAATACTTTTGGATTCATTTAGGTTTAACTTGGAATTATTGCTCAATGTGGTGGCCAATTAAATTTCATCGATTAACGGATAGGGAGAAAGTATAAGGCTTTTACAAAATTGAATAACAGGTTTTATAATGCCATGTATCAAATAATACTATTTATTTGAAGTTGATTGGCTGGATTTTTTAGATGTTATGGGTCATTTTAATTGGATCGAGACTACACATTAATGGTGTGATGACCAGGGGATGGGCATGTTTTTCCATTCCATACTGCATTTATACACATTGTGTGGACTATTTTTTTGGAGATTTGGTAGTGAATGCAAGATCGATAGATCAAAAACATGGTGGTAGGTTTTAAATATCTAGATGTCTATAGAAGCTTATTATGTTTTGTTATGTTCATCGAAGCAAAGGAATAGAGAGAAGTCGGTGGATTGGGGCAACAAGTTTTTTGGCTTTCGTAGGTTGCATATCCTGTGTGAAGAGTTTAGAGGTAAGGTTGTTTACGATTAGCTTGCTTGAATTGGGATTTTAGGTTTGAAATCGAGGGTTTTTCATGGCTTTCGTTGAGGCTAGAGAACATTTTTTTTGTTGTGCTTGGGTATTATTTTGTTCGGTTTTCTTTTTCTAAATTGTAAGCTTTTTTGATAAATCTATGTGATAATCGGGTGTTTGATGATAGAAAATGCCTACGTTCATTTTTATGATTATTGTGCTTGAGAAAAATCTAATTTTACAAATAATATATTTAAAGAATTTAAAGCTTTGGTTAGTGTAATTTCCATAAAGCTTAGGGTTTCAAAAATGTTTTGTGGTAGATGACAATTTTTTTTCTGGTTGGCTTGTGTTTTGTTGGGTTCTCTTTTCTAAACCAAAGTTTTTTAAATAAATCTATGAGATTATCCAGTGTGGCTCTATTCATTTTGATGGTTCTTGTGATTGAGAAAATTTTAATTTTTGTAAATAATATATTTAAATATTTTTTAGGTTTACAGTAAAATATGAGGGCTTGGGAATGTTTTTCTTGATAGTGAATTGACAAGGTCTAGATTGATTACCGAATGAATTTTAAGATCTAGTCTTTGTAATTTCAATAAATCTTAGGGTTTGGAGTATATTTTTATGGGTTAGGAGTCTAAGGGGTTTGGGAACATGATATCAGTCTACAGGGTGATAATCCTACAGTGGTTTACAATTGCAAATTTCTATTAGAGCTTTAGGTGCTAAATTTATGTTAATTATTTATTTTTTTGGCACTGCCATTTTTTATTGGGGGATAAACTATGATATTTTATTATGATATCAAGGGAATTCACTACATTATTGCAGTTGAACATGATCATTTTATTTTCTTTGGCAAGTCGTTTAAAGCTATCTCCAAGAGCATGGCATCAAGCATTTACTGGTTAAATAGTCAAAAATTAGTCACATGTTTTTTGCAAGCTAGTTAGTCTCATCCATTTCAATTTAAGCACACAAATCATGTTAAGGAGTCTGAGGGTTTTGGGAATGTGGTATCAGTCTACAGGGTGTTATTCGTGTAATGGTTTGCAATTGTAGATTTCTATTAGAGCTTTAAGTATTAAATTTATGTTAATTATTTATTTTCTTAACACCACCATTTTTTCTTAGGGGTTAAACTACACTATTTTATTATGGTAGCAAGGGCATTCACTACATTATTGTAGTAGAACATAATTGTTTTCTTTTCCTTGGCAAACCCTTTAAAACTATCTCCAAGAGCGATGACGTCAAGTATTTATTGGTCTATTGCATATTTCTAAGCAAGTTATTTGAATTGGAAGAGGCTAACTACGTCATAACAATGTTTTTCGACTATGCAAAAAAAAACCATTTGAACCGATTGAAATTTTTACCAACTATTCTATACACATGCATATAGCTATTTTGTTTATGGTAGAAATCAAATAGTCAAAATTAGTGACACATTTTTTGCAAGCTAGTTAGTCTCTTCCATTACAATTTAAGCACACAGATAATGCATTAAATGTACTAAATATATGGTCCACAATATGAAATATCTTGATTTGTCTAATAATATATTGACTGGAATGATATCTCCTCCTTTAGGCAATATAATAAAACATAAAGAGGGAGAATATGGTATGCAAAAGCTAGTTTACGAGTAGGTGTTTCATTGAAAGCTTCAATTACGGAAATAAAGAAATAAATGTAAATTTTATGTTGTCATTATGCTTGTATAACTTAGTAATAATAATGATCTAATTGTTGAATCTCATCATGACACTCAGTTATATGTTGCATCTACTAGTTTTGGCTGGGCTTTTTTCATTGTGTTTTCTTTACTAAATTGTAGGATTTTTTTGAAATATATATGTGATAATTTGGTTTTTTATGGTTGAAAATGCCACTGTTGGTTTTGATGGTTGTAGTGCTTGAGAAAAATCTATTTTTGCAAATAATGTATTAAAAGAATTTTTTTAGGTTACAGTAAAATTTGAAGGTTTTGGGTATGTTTTTATTGATAGCTAATTGATAGGGACTACATTGATTATGGAATGAATTTTAAGCTCTGGTCTTTTTAATTTCAATAAATCTTATAGGGATTTCAAAACATGCAAGGTGTTATTCCTACAGTGCTTTCCAGTTGCAGATTTTTGTTAGAGCTTTAGGTGCCAATTTTTTGTTAATTATTATTTTTCTAACATTGCCATTTTTTCCTAGGGGAAAAACTATGCTATTTTATTATAATAGCAAGGGCATTTACTAGATTATTGCAGTTAAATAAAATCTTTTACTTTTCCTTACAGAGTCCTTTACATCTATCTCTAGGAGTGATGGCATCTAGTATTTATTGGTCTATTACATATTTATGAGCTACTATTTGAATTGAAAGAGGCTAACTGGCTTAGAACAATGCCTTTTGATTATGCAAAAAAAAACATTATGAATCAGCTGAAAGTTTTACTAACTATTCGATAAATGTATATGTTTATTTTGTTTATGGAAAAAATTGATTACTTGAAAAGTAGTAACATATTTTTTGTGAGCTAGTTAGTCTCTTGTAATTGAATTTAAGTGCACAAAACATGCATTAAATGTACTAAATATATGGTCTGCAATATGAAATATTTTGATTTGTCCAATAAAATATTGACTGGAATGATACTCCCTCCTCTATATAATATATGAAAACATAATGAGGACACAATATACCCTATATTATGCTCCTCATATTTAGATTGGGTCAATGGTTCAATGCAAATAAAGCAATACACTTGAATTATAATCATTCTCTATTTGGAGGATTCGGTTTTGACACATTTTAATTCATTTTTCACCTTATCCAAATACGGCTAAATTTTATTCAACCCTTTCAATTTCTTACAATAAATTTTTAGTTAATTTGTTATTTCATCTTTCTTTTCTGTTAATTAGATTTTAGACAGAGGATCTTTGCCTTAAACCTAAGTTTTTCTAGGGTTTGTCCTTTGCTTCTTATTCTAATATTTTGCTTATCATAAAACACAGACATTGTATGCAAGATCAAAAAGATATGGAATTATGTATAATTTGTTGTTTGAAACTATATTTGTTGAGAGCCAATTTATTTAGTTTTCTTTTACTTTTGACGTTTAGTAACCTTTGCTAATAAAAAAGGGCTTGTACCATGTTACAAGTACTTATCATGATCGATTCCTTGTCTAACAAATTTTTGGAAGTGGCTTGATGAGCATTATAAAATAAGGTCTGTGAATATATATTAGGAAAAAATGGCAAATAGGCATAATGATAAACAATTAGTTTCTATTGAAGACTATAGGACAATGGCTCCAACTAGTTTTGATAGCCTAGATGTTGCTTTGGATAAAGTAGGCCTATTTAGAACTTGTCGATTCAAATACAATGTCGGTGACTTCTTGTTTGATGCATTTCAAGTCTTATTACATTTTCGATACACGTCGATAGAACTTCATGTTGGAATTATAGAACATTTTCAAAATTTCTTGGATAAATATGATTAAGATGCATTAAGATCCTTTCAACTTAAATTGGATCCAACAGAGATATATAAGTTACATCATGTACATTACATTGCCATATACTTTGAACAGATGAAAATTTTAGCAACTACATGCATGACAAACGGTGAGCATGGTTTATAGGGAGAAAATTTTTGCATAAATTGGTTGTCTAAATAGCTCGGTATTTCCATTTGTGTTTGGTCTCTGACAAATAAGATAAAACACTTACAATTTAATAAATTTTCACCTCTGTATTATATTATTTTACATGATCATAACCCTATGTATGGACATTATAAGCCATTATATTTCAAAAAATTAAGGAATTGTTAATGTTACTCAAAACATATAGCTTTGTCAAGAACATGTACCATACTTGTTTCTTATTGGCAAGCAAATGCTATAAATTTATAGGTGAATGGTTTAGCAAAAATGTTAGAAGACATGTCTTGTTGTGGCAATAGCATATTCAATGTTTTTTTCCATTTAACAAAAAATGCTTTTAACATACAATTTCTGCTTCAATATACAACACAATCTTTTTATAATGTCTTTCTCTTTGTAGATATAGAAGCATATGCTTGTTTAGAAAAAAATAGAATAGACAATGTTATTAAATACATACCAGCCATTGCAAATTGGCAAGGATACATTATCAGACTAGATTTACCCTATGACATTGGTGGAATAGAAGGTAACAACTTTGTCATACAATGGATTTCATATGTATTAAAAGTGACAACACGTTTATGGTCAATAACAAGTCAGTAAATTATTAAGTTTATAATAAAATACAATTTACAATGCCATATAATTTTTTTTTAAAACAAATACAAATCATATACATTATGAATCATTGATAATGAAACAACAAACTATGGAACAAATCCAACTACTTATAGATTCTTCTAGGCCAATACTATATATATATATATATATATATATATATATATATATATATATATATATATATATATATATATATATATATATATATATATATATATATATAGAGTACTCCAAACATTAAAAATTGCACGTAAAAGGCCAATAGGCAAAAAAGTTACCAAAATTGCTATTAGAAAAGTGATACAAATTTTCAACAAAAGAGTCAGTGACACTCTCATACATGTTTGTGTTATTTATAAATAGTTGCGTTTTAAGCATATTATGAAACTTTTTAATCAAGTAGAAAAAGACACATGCCAAAAATTAATGGGGAAAAGTAAAGCTATTTGTAAAAAGAAAATATGTGCAAATTACAACCAAACATCAAAAAGGGGAATAGTTTCTATATTTGCAATGCCTGTTAATATTAGACAAAATAAACGATTAAATATTATGCTTATGCTATCATATCTTGAAGAAAGGCTTGTTGCATTGAGTATAGAATTTGCATAGACAAGAGAGTTGGGCTATAGTAAACCACATATTGGTCTAAAGGGTCTGATTATCAATGTACCATCAAATGTTGATAAGATTCAGAAAGCATTGCCTAAGTCTATAGATGAACAAAAAATAATTGTTATAACTTTAAAGAGGACTTGAAATGCAAAATTGCATACCAACAAGGGGTTGTTCAACCACATATCATTATGAAAGCATTAAAGCAACTAATTGTACATAACTAATAATATACATATTAAACTTGATTGGAAACTGCTTGTACCTGATACTGTAATACATAATGCAAATAGCAATAATGAGTCAAATGAGTCTAAATCAAATGCAGACAATGAAATAAGCATGTCTTCTAACATAGATGAAAGTTGTTCCAATCACACCATAGTGCATGGTTTTATAGACTTAAGCATTTATTACTACATTACAGGACAAAATGGTTGCAATTGCATTGGTTGAAGATAATTACCCACTTGGCATTTTCAAAGACAAGGATTCTAAAGAAATGAACTTTTCAATGCTTTTCTTTGGAAATCCTTATGATGAGGATATTGTGTCAAGATTTACATATCAAAAAATAAGACAATGGGAAATATTACATGTTAACTGTAAATTTGTATATCACCTCACCAACTTGTTTTTTAAAGCAATTAAAATAATCATAAATTAGGTATGAAACACTATGTGGGTTTGAATTACAAAAGGCCAACTAAAGGGGAAAAAGCTTATAGCTGTAGATGTCAAATACAAATCCAATTTGGATAAAATATTTAAATCAAAAATTAGATACATCAACTTCAAAAAAATATCCATCTCACCTGATTACATGCAAGGCATTAAAACGAATGCCTTTGCCATGATATGGTAATTAGGACTGCCAACATTCTTCTTGACTTTTACATGTGCCAAACATAATTGGAAGCCATTAATAAATGTATTACAACTATTATATGTGAACCATGCAAAAAAAAAAGCCACTAGACTTGGTGATTTAAACAAACTGGATGATGCTTCCATTCTTGTAAAAAAGATCCATTTACATGCACACACTATTATAGGCATTGTGTCAATGCATTAAGATAAATGTTATGTAGTGATGATGTTTTCCTTGGAAAAGTCAATGATTTTCTTTGTGTGACTGAATTTCAACATAGAGAAAATGTTCATGACCATTGGTTGGTGTGGATAAAAGATGCGTTGATATATAGAAAGGATAAAAAAATAGAAATTGTAGATTTTATAGACAAATACATAACTTGTGATACTGATAGTCTAGAAAATGATGTAGCTAAATTGCATTTACAACACCATATTAAGAATTGTAAGAAAAAAAATGAGAAAAATTGTAGATACAATTTTTTGCAATTGCCCATATGACAAACAAAAATACTAACACCACTTGGAATAGTAAATGAACTTACAATTCCAGCATCGAAATAAATTTACATGTTGTTAACTATAAAACCATACACTAGTTCATATAACTATGACAGATTTTTACGGGATCTATGCATGACTAAGTTGCAGTACCCAAAATCAATACAGGTAACCATTACATATCCTACTATTTTCCTTGAGTGCACACCATCATAGGTATGGAGCAATAGTTTTATAAAAGGCATGCCATATTTGTGGCAAACTAATACATATGTGCAGTTTGTTTTAAATGCATATGCTACAACAATATATTGTAGTTCATATATGAAAAATGAAAATTCAAAATCAACACATGCTTTTATGTAAATATGATAATAACATGCAACAGTACACATAGATGTTATTTAGATGTTATGGACATAGGGAAATGTAATGTTGAAATATCAACAAATGCCTGCACAACAAGCTATTCACTTAGTATTATCATTATCATTAAACCACTATTCAAGAACATGTATTTTTGTTAACACATCTTATCTTGATGATTGGGCATGTATTTTAAAACCCATAAATCTTATTAGACATGAGCCAAATGAATCTGAAGATGTAATGTGCCGATCTCTTATAGATTATTATATAGCTCATCTTGTAACCATCGACCATGTTTGTTTCGTTGAGTTTGCTTTTAACTACTAGAAAAATGGAAAGCCATTGAAAAGGAGAAAAGACCATGATATACACTTTGTTAATTACAACAAGCATGTTGATAGTGAAAACTATTGTTGTGAATGATTGTTGTTATATTTTCCATTTCAAAACAATGAGAATCATTTGAAATAAGGTCTTGAAACATGGAAACAAGCATAAAATTTACAAGTAAATATCGTAAATCAAAATGAAGCTAAGTTTAACTATGACATAAATCTTTCTTGGGGAGAAATAGAACATGTTGTGTCTAAAATTAATTTTAAAACTGAAAAAGAATTGAAGACTAGAAATTGGTTATGTGAAGTAAAGAACATGCAAGATGAATATGATCTACATATAGACCGTTAACAAATTTTATATCAAGACAATGTATGTCAACAACATTTGAATTTATTTCTCATCCATTTTCTTCTAATAATGTTGAATACTATAAGCATAGGAAAATGCTAAATGAATATCAACAAACAATTGTAAAAGATATTGCTTGTAAGAAAAGGACAAACAAAAACAAGCTATTGTACCTATTTGTAAGAGGAGGCACAGGCATGGGAAAGACATTTACAACAAAATGTATCTATGAAATGCTAAATCACATTTACTCTCAGACTATTGAAAGTGATCCCTGTAAGCCAAAGAGTTTTGTACTTGCATGAACAAGAAATGTTACATACAATGCTGAAGAGTTACATTGCATTCAACATTTTATTGTCATTTGACAAGTCATAACTAGTTCCATTGAACAATGAATGTCTAGATGCATTTTCCAAACATTACAATCAATTATGCATAGTGCTAAGTGATGAGATCTAACTTATCAAAGTAAGAAAATTATATCATATTAATAAACGACTATGTGACATAATACGATTATAGACCATGTTATTTGGCAATGTTAACTTGATATTTTGTGGAGACTTTTATCAATTTCAACATGTAAATGATTGTCTGATCTTTGAGTATCCAAAAATCAATGGTGAATTAATTCGATATTCTTTTTGGCAAGAAAACATAAATTTTTATCAATTATAGCAACTCGTGCTAAAAAGATGAAACTTTTATCTCGATCCTAAATAGAATATGAACATGCTCACATACATAACAAGATATAACATACCTTAATAAAAAATGCTTAAGACCAGCCCCAAATGATCCTTCATTTCCATATCTTTTTTCTTGAAGAATGATGTGGAAGCACACAAATAAAAAATGTTGGTTCTTATTTTGCACAATGAAATTATCATCTATGTGATAGATAAAGAAGATGATATATACAATGAAAGATAGGGATATTCAAATGTTATATGCCTAGTAGAAAAAATCATAGTAAAGCTTGGCATGTTGATTGAGCTTTTTTCTAGGAATTATGATATGCAAGATGGACTTATCAATGGTTCAGATGGAATGTTCAAATTATTCAACAAAGAACAAAATAATGACATTATCTGAATTAAATACAATGATATTAACATTGGAAACCTACAAAGAAAAATACGTGTTCATCTCTATAAAATCCAGATTGATTTGTCTTGGACTCCTACATTTTGAATTTTTAGACTAGTTTGCATGTTGATTTACAAAAAATAATTAACAATGTGAAACTAATTTCCAGTCTAGTTAGCCTATGCACAACAATACATAGATCATAGGGTCTCACTATGGAAGGTGTTGTATTCAACCCACTTGGTGTTAGAAGACATGCCTTAGCATAGACAACTTTATCTCATGTGAAAAGCATAGACTCATTATATATGCTAAGGTTACTTACACATAAAAACTTTATAGTTAAAAATTAAATTCGTATTGAAATGTCAAGACTAGAATCAAATTCAAAATGGAAGTTTGAACATAGTCTACAATCAAATGTATTTCCTTCATCTATTAATATATGCTTGTTGAATACTCATAGCCTTAAAGCCCATCTAAAAGACATCATTAATGAGCATGACTTGATGAGATGTGATATATTATGTTTGCAAGAAGCATATGTTGCACCTGCCAGCTACTTTAATCTTAAACCTCTTCACCTACAACTTGTTAAATAATGTCCATGGTATTATGATATGTGTGCAAAATAATGTAATTATTTCACATCCAATGCAATATGTAGAAGATGAGGTGGAAGCATTAACAATAAATGATGTGATACGATAAATTGAATTTATAGTTGTTAATATCTATGCATCCCCATCTACTTACATCTTAAATATCATTAATGTTATTGAAAAAGCATTAATAACTGCAAATGCATCCAAAGAAATATACATTCTAGGAGACTTTAACATTGACATGTCTATTTACAATAAATCAAGTATATTTATTGAAAATCATATGTCAGCTTATAATATTCATTTCTCGCCACATATATATAACCAACATACAAACAGAATCATAGATCATGTTTGGACAAACAGTAGATGATAAACTAACTAGATTATAATAATAGAAACATATTGGACTGATCATAATGCCATATGTGTTGCCATAGAAAATATTTCTTAGTCATTAGGATTTAAAACAAGTCAATGAACACATACAAGTTTTTTTATTATTTGCTCAAAGTCTTTTTTGTATTGTATAGTTGTGGTCTATGCTAGTTACATTTGTACATGCATAAACCTTAGGCAAAACCATGTTTTTTAATGTAATTAATTTTTTTGTTACTTGAACATGTTATCTAGCTCTCTTCATTGCATATTTTTCATGTATAAAATTATAGTGTGTATCAAAAAAAAACTGACATTTAAGTTTAACAAACAAAGGACAACTCATGGAGTCTAAAAAAAACTAGCTAAGAATAAATAGATTAAGAACAAGAAACTATTTTATATGGTACAGATCAGACATGTTGTTGTCAACAATAATTGTAAAAATGGTAATCCATGAATAATTTATTTTGTTTCTCATTGTTGGCTTTAAAATCCATGTTTGTGATAGCCAGAAAAAAATGTGAACTTTTTTCACTTTGCTTTTGACAACATTTTATTTAAAAAAGAAAAAAAATTAGTTTTCCTTATCTTAGCACACATACGGAAGTAACTCCATGCACAATCATGGATATTTGTGTTGGGAAAAGAGTTTCTGCATTTGAAGGAGATATTTTAACTATTTATGGACTTGCCCATGTTACAAATCCTAGTTTTCTAGTAAAACAGAGATATTGCATATTGACTCGGTTGATGTTCATGGGCAAATGATGATAATAATGACAATAAACAATAAATTAATTCAAAATTTTGAAACATATATATCTGTAGGCAAAATTATCTAGGTTTCTGACTTCTTTGTCAAGGAAAAGACAAAATATAAAAGGGGAGATGTTGTGTTTTGCATAGTATTGACTACAAAATCAAACATGCATAACATACCTATGGTATGCACGAAGCATAAACTTATACCCAATCATGCAATTTTTGATATAATAGACTTAGACAATTCATTTTCAATTAGCTCCTTCAAAGCCTTGGTAACAAGTTGCCAACAAACTAATACTCGGTTTAACTTACTTGTCCAGGATGGTGAAACAAAATATAATTGTGCAGTAGTGAGTCTTTATTTTATCTTTTCTTCTTTTTACAATTTTTTTTTGTATATTATGATTATTTTTCTTGTCAAATTAGCTACAAACTATTTTGTTTTAGATTTAAGTTGGTGAAAAGTACCAATAACTTTGCCATGCAATTTAAGATTGACTGATTTCAAAAAAACATCCAATCCACATTTTCAAAAATAAGATATAGAAAGGGCCAAAAGGTTCTTTCACACTTCATACAAATTTTACATCTTTTATTAAACTATTGGCCAATGAAACTACAAAGAAATATCTACAAACAATTATTGGTACAAACATTGAGCCAAATTTTTCTTTACTCTTTGTTTTTTTTCACATTAACTATAAAAGAAACTTTAAATTCTTGTTCAAAAAATAAAATAATTTTCTTCAAACATCTATAGGCAATAGGTATTTTAAAGTCAAAAGACATTTATTCAACTCCCTTTCAACCAATATGCAAGTCTTATCACTATGCAATTCTAACAAATGATTTTCAATGAGATTATTGTTTGCATTGTTCAAGATGTCCACCAAATTTAGGACATTTGTTTGTTCATGCACTAACTTGCAATGTCTCAACAAAAGAAGGAAATATCGAATGCATTTTGAATAAATCTTTGCTTGAGACTTCGTTGTCAGGACTAATTTCAATATCCTTTGAATAGTACAAGCAAGACATGTCGACAACTATTTTCTTGTTGTGTAGATTTCAACTTTATGACACAATTACAATTACAATGGATGGTAATGTTTATGATATTAAACCTGAATGAAATCATCTTCTAACCTGGTGAGCTCGTCACAATGTTGTCTTGCAAATATGTTTTCATTGTTCAAAATATCTTTGTTACCACTTGATGATACTGTTACTTCTTGTTTTGTATCTTGATTTCTTAGTTTCAGGAAAAGAACGTGCTTTAAAGACATAATATAACAACTTATTGGAAATACAAATACTTATGCTATATACTTTGACTATTCATGTTATGCATATTGTTACTATAAACTCATTTCTTATATGTATCAACAAATAGAAACTTTTTTTATTTGTGGTTTCATCACTATAATTACATATGTGCAAAAAAGAAAGCAAAGAAAAGAACATGGTTTAAAGACATGGCATAATTTTTTTTTGACAATAGTAATACTTATCCTAGATACTTTGACTATTCAAACTATGCATAATATTACTACAAACGCATTGCATATTTGAATTTGTAAATTGAAACTTTATTTTGTCTTTGATTTTGTTACTATAATTACATATGCTCAAAATACATGATATGAATAATAACTAGCAAAAAGGATATTGATATCTTGCATAGTGCTTTTGTGACATATGTTATTGATATATTGATATATGTTACTGTATGGTTAAAATTCCTAGCTTCAATTTATTTATGAGCATATAACAATAAAACAACTTTCAAGCTCTCATATATGTTTTTTTGACAAAAGACCAACATTTATGGAAATAGTGATTGATTCTTTTGTTGGTACTAGTTTCTAATGTTAAAGTGTGAAGAATTCATGCTTAAAATTTAATCACTATTACAATTCAAATTTCTACATTACTATGTTAATCTGGACCAGGCATAGCATCATCAAGCTATGTTTTACACTGCACAACTGTTTGAGTATTGGCATTATGTTTTGTAGTTAGTATACTATAAATTTTGTTTTAGATACCAAGACACATACCAAACTCAATAAAATTATGAATTCAACAAACTATTATAATCCAAGTTATCCAGTAGATTGCAAATCTTTACTTTTGATGGTACAAAATTTATCTAATTTATAGCCTAAACTTATAATATTATATATGTACTCTATGCTAATTCAAATTAGTCATTTATGATAATTGTATTATTTGGTTTGCAATTTCTATTCAAATTTCTTTATCAAATTTCACAATTTTTGGTCCTATATGAAAAATTTGTCTAAAGTCTTATATCAATTCTGACCATTGTAAAGTTTAATTCCCAAATCCTACTCCATTTTTTGATAAAATGTCATCATGTATAGTGTTATGGATACAAAAATAGTAATCAAGACACATTGTATGAACATGTAATTAATTGCTTAGCTTTGAACCTCGTTCACTATATAGTAGAGCATGCATATTAAAAATCATGTAACTTAGTAAAATTACTTTGATCAAAAAATGTATTTGAACATGTCTTAAAGTGAATGGACAAGTCGATTGGTAAAACAATGACCATTACAAATATCATTAAGGTATGAAAATCCACCCTATATATTTTAATATTGAATAATATTGAAGACAGGTCAATTATCTTGATGCATAGTTATGAATCCACGCATTTATATTTGTCATAGTTTAATTTGATGCAATTGATGAATATTGATCTCTAGCAAAAAGGCAACAACTAGTTTTGCAGTTTAACCACATGTATAAGCCTCTTGATGAATATTTATTGTCATAAGTATCATGAATCTCTCTTGGCACATAATTTAGTCATTTTCTAATCTTATAACTTACTATCATTAGTCCATACATATTTTGTCTTAATGGTGTAGCATTCATCATACAAGAATTGTATTACAAATTTTTTTGATGTCTTCAAGGTTTATAAATCATCTTTACTCTATTTTTATTTTAAAATAGTACTTTAAACTTGTAATAGATTAAGAAAGGCATTTTAAGATTGTCGATTGAGTAAATTGTCTTCAGATTGATTCATGTTCAAAATTTGCAAAGCATTTGAAGCTTATTTAGATTTTTCAAAATATCTTCATAACTTCCATCTATTTTGGAAATTTATTTTATAGTTTATCTAAAATCAATATATACACCTAAACTTTTTTAGTTATGAGTTATTACTGTTAATTGATCAAGTTACGATTCTGCCTAAACATGGATGTGATAGCGGTGAGATATATCTTTTTTGTTTTTATTTTCTTTTGAAAAATTCTAGACCTTGAAATAATATTAATATTATAGAATACTAACATTTAGTTGTATTATTTATATAAAACTAACGTGAAATTTTTTCCACAAGGAACATTGTTCCTTAAAGACACTGAAAAATGTCTATGCAAAAGTCGATTATGATGCTGATCATAATAAATGGTATCAAGTGCATCAACATTTTTATCACTGGCTTCAAAAGTAATGCATTCATGAGATTTTAAGCTCTGACATATTGCATAGTCTAGCAAAAAAAAGGTTAGTTATGGGTAAATATGATTATAAATTACTAATAATATATTTGATCAATAATGCATAATGGGATTTAGAACATGGCAGCCATATTTCATTTATTAGGATTTGAAATCATGAATCTCTAACTGAAATCGAATTCTAGTTTAAAACTATTTACAATTATAGTTGTATATGCATACATGTCCTTGCCAAAGATTTAAATGCTTTATTGTAGTTGATTATGTTTTGAGCTAGAATGGTTGAATGTCTTTACTCATTAATTTTAGTTTAATAAAAAAACAAGAATTTCAATAGAAACATGTTTTTAGTTTTTGAAGAGCCTTTTTGATATTATACATACTTGTGTAATTGATTATTGATATATGTGATAGCAACATTCCATATTTGGTAAGAGAACCAGATCATGTTTCACTAAATTTTGCTTTCTCCTTGTTCAATAGATATTTGTCTTTATTTTATTGCTTTTTCTATGTTTCCATTCAAATCCTCTACTTAGATTTACAAACCAATATTGAATATTGATGACATACATGTTACCATTTAAGTGCATTTAAAACATTTGATTTACTCAAAGATTGAAAATGTCATTGCAAAATGTTATAAACTACTGCATTCTTGCTCAGAAACAGTTACAATGTCAATGGCAAAACACATGTTCTTTGTATTCATCTATACTCATGTCATTCTTCCCCCTTCCAGCGTACTATGTCTAGCTTCAACATTTTTAACTTACTTTAAATGAGTTAAATGCAAATGCATATCGATGTATAGATTCTTTGAAGAAGATAAAAAGAAAATCATTACTATAGATTTTTTACTATGCTTGCTTCAGAACCAAAACTGTAAATAACTTGTTGAAGGTTGTGACTTAGAAAAACATGACAATCAATACTTAGTCAATTGCAAACAAATACTTGCCCAACTATTGGTTGGATTTTATTCAACCCTATTCACTTTACTGAATTCACCAAACATAGCAAGTTTTTACAAGCATCTAGATATTTATAACTTCTTACAATTTTGTTTGGTGAACTCATTCGGTGTTCAATGCAAAATATGCAAATAAAACACTCCACACCATGCAAACAAATGAAGTGTCAAATGTCATAGCATAACCACCTTATACAAAACCCTCCTCTGCCTGCCATGTCATTAAGGCCTAGTCCCAATCCAAGTGAAATGGTCCATAACATTGAAAAAAATAGACAATGAGCTTCAAACAGATAATACTATTTTATCCATGCTATTAAAAGAGTTTTTATATTAATTTCCAGTTTCTTATACTCTCTTTGATCATTAATCAATGAAATATGACCAGCCACTATAATTAGCAATAATTCAAAGACAAAGTTTCCTCGTAATGACTTTAACTATGTATTAGTACAACTTCCATCCATCAAAAAAATCAAAACAAAACCTGTCTGGTCTTTCTTATTTTGTATAGAGGATTTGATTTTAGATTATAGACGATGGATATTTTTTAATTTTTGCTAAAGAACATTTGTTCAAGATTTGTATTTTGTATGTTCAGTCTGGGGTCAACACCATGCCATCTAGATTGAATATTAATTTAAGCATCTTATCTATATCAATGATTTTCCATATTATCTATTTAAAAATCTCACTCTTGTTCTCTTGCACTAGATTGAATCATTTTTTTAAACAAACAATTGGTTTAAATGTTCATTGGTCAATAATGCCTCATGATTAATGCAACATATACTTCATTTACCCCTCAATATTTACATTATAGGACTTTACATCTATCTAGTAAAGCACATCAACACATTATAAAGATCTAGAAACCTGTAGAAGCTTTCTATGATTTGCTATGTTTGACGATGCAACAATGGATGAAGAAAAGCCAATGGATTGGCACATCAATATTTCATTAGATTTTGTACATTGAATATCCTGTGTGGATAGTTTAGAGATAAAGTTTTTTACTATGAGCTTGTTTGATTTGGGCTTCTAGGTTTCAAATCCAGGCCTTTGTATGGCTTTGATGAGGATTGAACAATGTGAACCAGTCAAAAATTTTACCAACTATTATATTCACATGTATATGTTTATTTTGTTTATGGTAGAAATTAAACATATAAAAATTAGTAGCATGTTTTTTGAAAGGTAGTTAGTCTCTTCCATTTAAATTTAATAAGACAACGCATTTATTAATTGTACTATATACATGCTCTAACATAACAAAAATATATGTAAACAAGTAGTTACAGATTATGCACTGGTATTGATAGTGAATGTTTTTGTAGAGTGGTTTTACAAACATCTCTTAGATAATACTCTTGAATGCAGTATTCCTTTAAATTTTAGAAACCTTAGCAATATGAAATATCTCGATTTGTCTAATAATATATTGATTAGAATGATATGTCCTCCCCTAGCCAATATAATAGAACATAAAGACAAAAAATATGGCATCCAAAAGTTATTTTACAAACATATGTTTACACTAAGTTTTTCGATTCAAGAAATGAACAAATAAATTTAAAATATATGTTATCATTCTACTTTACAACTTACAAACAACAATAATCTACATTTTTAATTTCCTCGTCACACTCAGTTATATGTTGCAGCTGTTGGTTTTGTATGCCTTTTAAACTTGTGATTTTTTTGTGTAATGGATAGTGTTGACATTTTCAAATACTAAAGTTTCAAACTTAATTAATCCATGCCACTCAAACTTATTTCATCTTCCAATAATGACAATGTCTTACTTTGCATCAACGATCGAAACTATGTTGTGTAATCCATTTTGTTATAGATGTTCTGGCACAAAAGTGCCCATGCACCAGAGCGTTGCAGTTTGAATAATTAAATTGTTGTTTTGAATGCCTTTTCAAACATAAAAAAATTTACTTAAATGAAGACACAACATACCCCATATTATGGTGCTCAAATTTTGACCAAGTCAATAGTTTGATGCAAATAAAGCGATACAATTGACTCAATCAACTGGTTAGACTTGGAATTGCAACATACTAGCATTTCCACCACTTTTACTGAGCTTGTCAACCAATTGATATTTCTTGGTCAAATTACGACCCTTCTCTTTGGCCAACCAATTCATCACACCTTTGACTTTGTCCAAATCTTTGAATACTTGTTCACATTTTTGTTTGTACACGACTCATTTCTACTCGGTTACATTCAATTTGTACTCCAAAGTGGTTGAAGATGAGAACACACATGAAAATGGATTGAGAGTATAGCCCCATACTATATGTTTGCTTCAATGCCATAGTGATAGTGAAAACAATGCAAATAAAGTAAAGCAATATAATCATTCAGCTTACAGAACCATAATTCTAATTCTTGGACAAATAATATAAAAAATCTTACTCCTAAATCCTTGTATGTTTAGTTTGGAATGTCTTTATCAATGTATAAGCAAATACATTAGATGTTTTTATTTTAAATACTTCAGTCTTTTGTAATTGCATTTGCCTATACTTAAGCCCTATTTTTTTGTAATAGAGCTTACATATAAGCCCATACAAAAGTCAGAAATACAAACAAAATAACACGTTATCATTTATTCCTTGTTTGTACCATCATTGTAGCTAAACAACAAAAACAACTAGAGGGAAGCATACTACACAAATGTAACAAGTACTCTATTGATTTTCCTTAGTGCACTATCCATAACTTTTAACAATGTTAATCAATGTCATATATGTCATGAATTCTAAACTATACTTAGAATAACTCTTTCCCTTGACTTGTAGAACACTGATTTGGATATGTTTAAGATTAGAGATGTTGAAATTACCATCAAATAATGCATGTAATGTTTTAGCATGAAAGGTTTAACAAAGCCAATTAACATGAAATGCTTTTGCATACATATGTTAGGAATAAATACAGAAATCAATGTGGAACAATTTCATAGAATCACAATAATAGATATGATTAGAGATGCATAAAGAACAAAAATAAATATGCACAATAAAAAGACCATATTTAACGTGATTCACCCAATGTGGGCTACACCCACCAAGAAACACTTGCTCATATTTTTATCACAAGCCACCAAAGTACAATCACTCTTAGATCTATCTTCATAATTACAATGCACAAATATTATTTGGAGCTGTGCTCAACAAACCCTCCTGAATTCACACACTTAGTTCTTCCTCCTCAAATCCTTGTTCTCGTGATGTATTACCTATGAAATATCTATCTATACATAATACATCAACAAAGCGATATTACAAAATAATGGGTACCAAAACTATGGGCAAAGTCAACCCAAAATGGTTTCCCATTAAAGGGGGGCAAGAATACATATAGAGTGTACAATATATTTAAAATGTACATTATTTGAAAATACATTGTAATTTAGAAATAGGCTCCACAACACAATGATCTCCCACTTGGAGACTAATTTCCTCTGATCAGGCTTCGCAACCCTTCACTATTAACTATGAAGGCCAATCAAAATAGAACATAGCTTCAATTTCTCCCTTGTGACCACCTTGGTCATCATGTCTATAAGATTCTGACTGGTATGAATCTTTTATAGCTTCAACTTCTCTTCCTCCAAAGTGGTCATGATGAAATGGTACCTCAACTATATATGCTTCATCCTAGAGTGGAAAGTAGAGTTCTTTGTTAGATGTATAACACTCTAACTATCACTATATAGCTTCCCTTTCTCCTACTTACGTCCCAACTCTTCAAGCAACTATTATAACCAGATCATTTATTTTCTTGCCTCTGTGGAAGCAACATACTTAACCTCCATGGTTGATAAAGCCACAAGTTTCTATAGTCGTGAAATCCATCTCATCGTTGTGTCACCTATAGTAAATACATATCCTATTGTACTCTTACTGCTGTCTAAATATCCATCCATGTTCGAATCTACATAACCATGCAAAATGGTGTCCAATCCACCATATCTTAAAAGTATACCCATGGTCCCTCTTAAATACCAAAGGATCCACTTCACTGCCTTATAGTGTTCTCTACCTGGATCACTCATGTCCCTGCTTACTACTCCCACTACATGTGCAATATTTGGCCTAGTACACACCATGGCATATGTCAAGCTACCAATAGCTGATGAGTAAGGTACATGTGACATCTGGGCTCTCTCCTCTATCTTGGGACACTACTCCTTTGATAACTTGAAATGACCTGCCAAAGGAGTCCCAACCAAATTAGCATCCAACATACTAAACCTTTCTAAGACCTTTTTTATGTACTCTTCCTAAGATAAATTCAGCTTTCATTCCTTCCTATCCTAAGTTATTCTCATACCAAGGATTTATTTTTCTACTCCCAATTCCTTCATAGCAAAGGAATTACTAAGTTGTTCCTTGAGTACCTTTATTTCCTGCATGTTCTTACCTGCAACCAACACATCATCCACATATAGACAAAGGATAACGTAATCACCATCATCAAGTTTCTTGATATATATGCAATGGTCTAAATCACACTTGGAATATCCTTGCTCCATCATAAAATTGTCAAATTTTATGTACCATTATTGTGGAGCTTATTTCAGGCCATACAAGCTCTTCTTTAATTTTCACACCATGTTCTTCTTCCTTATGACCTCATATCCTTGTGGCTGCTCCATATATAAGTCCTCCTCTAAATCACCATGAAAGAACACAATCTTCACATCCATCTACTCTAAGTGCAAGTCTTCCACTGCCACTATCCCAAGAATAGTCCTAATAAAATTCATCTTTACTAATGGGGAAAAAATCTCATTGAAATCAATTCCTTACTTTTGTGCAAATCCCTTTACCACCAACCGAGCCTTGTACCTTTTCTTGCCTCCATCTTCTTTAACTCTATACACCCACTTGTTTCTTACCTTCAGGTGGGTTTACTGAATCCCAAGTCTAATTTTCCATGAGAGACTGATGCTCCTCATCCATAGCTTACTCCCACTTCTTCCTAACATCTACCTGCGTTGCTTCTTCAAAGCACTCTAGCTCTCCACTGTCACTGAGTAATAAATAATTAAGAGATGGAGAAAACTGTTCAAGTTCCCTTCTTACCCTAGAAGACCTTCTCACCACTAGAGTTTGGGGTTCTTGTGGAATAGGTGTCTGAATTGGTTGTTTGGACACTTTATCATCTACAATGTCCTCTAGTACTATGTACTCTTTTCTAGAATCCTCTTTCTGATCCTGTAATTGTTATTTATATATGACTTTTTCATTAAATACAACATCCCCATACCTAAAGATTTTTTTGTCCTTAAGACTCCAAATCTGGAAACCAAAGTCATCCTCACCATAACCAATAAAGGTGCATTTTTCAGACTTAGCCTCTAACTTGGTCATATCATCCTTATCAATATGATTGAAGGCTTCACAACCAAATATTATAAGAAATGAATAATCAACCTTCTTACCAGACCAAGTTTCTTTAGGTATGCCTCCATCCAAAGTAGATGAAGGACCTCTATTTATCAGATATACAATCATGTTTACTACTTCTACCTACAACTGAAGAGGCAGTCCTGCATGTAACCTCATGCTCCTAGCACACTCCATGATAGTCATGTTCATCCTTTCTGACACTTAATTCTACTATGGAGTTCTTGAAACCATCCTCTGTCTGTGAATTTCATTCCTTGAATAGTAATAAAAAAATGCATTGCTACAATATTCCCCACCATTATCTAACCTGAGACATTTTAACTCAAGACTTATTTCATTCTCAACCAAGGCTTTCCATCTTTTAAACGTATCAAACACATCAAATTTTCTCCTAATGCCATACACCCAAACTTTCCTAGTTGCATCATCAATAAAAGTGACATAATAAGATGGCCCACCAATAAAAGATACTTGAGCTGCCCCCCATACATTTGAATGAACCAGCTCCAACTTATTCTCCTTCTTCATAGGTCCAACCTTAAGAAACTCTACCCTTTTCTATTTTCCATACACATAGTCTTCACAAAAATCTAAATCAATTCCTTTCAATCTAGGCAACCGATCCTTCAAAATTTTCATACCCTTTTGGCTCATGAGACCAAGCCTATTATGCCACAAAGTTGCATCTGCATCTGCAACAATTAAATTACAATAATCAACACTATTTGACAAATACAGGGTACCAACCTTCTTACCTCTTGCTACCACAAGAGCACCCTTGGTCACCTTCCAAGAATCTACTATAAATGTCATCATACAACCTTCACTACCTAGTTATCCTACAGATACTAAATTATGTCTCAACTTAGGCACATGCCTAACATCCTTCAATAGCCAAGTGTTCCCATTCTACATCTTGATCTGGACACTTCCTTTTCCTACTATGCTGCAAGGTTCATCATCACTATGATAAACGTGTCTAAAATCTCCTTGAACATAATCAATAAAATAATGCCTATATGGTGTAGCATGAAAATAAGCCCCTGAATCTAAAACCCAAGACTCAATAATATTGTTAATGGAGAGAATTAATGCATCCTGATAAACATTACCTATTACCACATTTATCTCCTTGGTGTCTTCCTAATTTTTGTTCTTGTTCTAAAGAGACCAACAATCCTTCTTCGCATGCCCAATCTTTCTACAGTGCCAGCATACCATCGTGGCCCTTGATTTTGACCTTCTAGGACCATTTGACTTTCCATGCTTTCCTTTTCCTCTAAACTTTTGTCTCCCTCTACTCTCCACTGCCAAAGCACCACCTAAAGTAGAAGTCTCCCCAGAGCTTTTCCATCACATTTCCTCGCTAAGGATTACTCTTATGACATCCTCAAATTTCAACTTAGTATTATTAGAGATTGAGTTGCTCACAACCATTACCAGACTCTTCCAACTCTCTGGTAAGGAACACAAAATAATCAAAGCCTTAACTTCATCATCAAAATCAATTTTTATAGAATTCAACATACTCACAACCATATTAAATTCATTCAAATGATCAACAACTGGACCATTTTCAGACATCTTCATATTAAATAACTTTTTCATTAAAAATATTTTATTAAAAGCAAAGGGTTTCTCATATAACTTCTCTAATGCATTTATGAGACCTTCTGTGGTCTTCTCCTATGATATATTAAATGTGATCAAAGATGCAAGGTATAACCTAATGGCCCTAAGTGCTTTCCTATCAAGCAAATCCCAAGCCTCATCTACCATACTCATTGGTTGCTTTACTTTTCCTCCCAATGGAGAATGGAGGTCCTTCTGATAGAGGTAATCCTGCATCTGCATCTTCCATAGACCAAATATTTGTTCGTTGAATTTTTCAACTTTTGATCTATGATCATCATCCATAGCTCCCACTTGAACTAATAACTCTTCCTATGATTCAACACTTCAACAAATACAACTTGAAGCTCTAATACCAGTTGTTATAAATAAATACAGAAATCGATGCAAAACAATTTCATATAATTACAATAATAGATATGATTAGAGATACAGAAAGAACACAAATAAAATGCACAACAAGAAGACTAAATTTAATGTGGTTCACCCAATGTGGGATACATCTACTAAGAAACACTTGCTTATATTTTATTACAAGCCATGAGAGTACAAACCACTCTCAGATTAGTCTTCTCACAATTACAATACACAAATATTATTTGGAGTTGTGCTCAACAAACCCTCCTGAATTCATACACTTTATTCTTTTTTCTCAAACCCTTGTTCTCATGATGTATTACCTATGAAATATACATCTATACATAACACATCAACAAAGTAGTATTACAAAGTAATGGGTACCAAAACCATGGAAAAAATCAACCCAAATTGGGTTTCCATTAAAAAGGGGGTCTAGAAATTTTTTCGCCTCGATGAGAATACATATAGAGTGTACAATACATTTAAAATGTATAGTATTTGAAAATACATTGCAATTTAGAAATAGGATCCACAACACAATAACATAGACTATTAGAATGCCACTGCTAATACTTCCACTTAGTCTTTTGATTAAGTATTAATGATATAAAACCAAACAAAAAAAGATTATAGATTTCAACTTCAAAGTTTACAACTGTCTAATCTCATTTGTAACATGAATTTATATGCCACGTCACCATCAAAACAAATTGAAAATCTTATGTTATCAATTTTTACTGAGAATGTCATAATATTTCTTGTTTACATATGTATTTCTCAAGCATTGATGTGGCTATTGTTATTATGCAGGTTGCCTTCACTAGAAATTTCATTATTGCATCCATAATCCAAGATTTTACTCCAAATGTAAGACATTTCAAAACTTCACTTTTGTCTTGAACTAACCTTAGTTAACCTACTCAAAAAAGAAAAAAGAAAAAAGAAAACATGGATCCGTACTAAACAAAAAAAATTTACATAGGCAATAAACCATTGTTGTTGAACAGTTTGCTTACAAATTCATTTTTGAGACTGTTAAGATGAATAGTTCATAGATTATTGCATTTGCTTATGCTTCAACATGCAAAAGTCCTAGAAGAATACTCTAGCATCCATTTGCCTCTAACTTAGAACTATTACTGAATGTCATTGCCAATCATATTTCATAGATTATCACGCAAAGAAAAATAACATTTTTTTAAAGGCATGGATAAAATAATAGAATTTGCTTCAAGCTGATAGACTATTTTTTATAAATGTTGTAGGTTATTTCACTTGGATCAAGACTAGTCATTAATGTTATGGTAGACATAACATTGATTTTTACAAGGCACAACAAGTCGAACATGCAACATATCTTTTCTGATTAACAAATTGTTTTATTGTCAAATTTAAACAATGCATTTATAACTATATATATTGTCTTTCACATAAATTAAGTGAACTTGTTTTAAACAAAATTGTCTAACAACAACTGTATGGGAATGCTTCAACTAGTTCCAATAATCATGGTAGCCCCTTCAAGATCAAATTCATAGCATCTAATATGTTGAATTAGTTGATAGAAGCCAATAAAAAAGGGGTAACTACCTTTCATTGTAATATGTTTCAATTAAATAAAGACTATAAATACTTTGAATCTAGGTAAAATGCACTTCATTTGAATTTACAAAATATTTTATGTAGTTGTCTTTATTTATTGTTGCCATTTTTTGTAGAGCTACATGCATAACACAACTATGTCAACGTATGTTACAAAACTTGTCAAAGCTATAAGACTTTATGCCAAGCCAAATTATCTTCAATTGTGCATCATTGTTTTTAGGTAACATCATTTTTATTCTGGATAGCCTAATAAATGCTAATTGGTTATATTCTTTTAAAAGTTATGAAAAAAAATAGTGACAAATCACTATACTTTTGTTTGCATGAGAACATAGTGACAATTTATGATTTATGCATCAACAAACATGCTTTGAAAAGTTATAAAAACAATAAATAGATTAATGTAATAATTTGGCTTCAAGTTATTTGACAATATTTACTTGATCAGTTATAAATTTATCAGTGAATGTACACAAAATATTTATATTGAATTCAATAAGGACTAAAATTACTTTGATTATGCCCTCTGCATTTTGTAGGTCACATATCTCACATCTACAAATATTGGCATCATTTTCATTTACCATGCCCAACAACTCTAATGTTACATAAGCACAATCTTGTAAAGGTTTGCATTTTGCACTATGTTATTTTATTATTATGATAGCAATGGCATTTACTACATCATTGCAACTTAATATAATAGTTTCATTTTCCTTGGCAAGCCATTTACATCCATCTCAAAGAGCAATGACATCAAGTATTTTTTGATATGTTGCATATTTCTGAGTGAGCTATTTGAATTGGAAAAGGCTAACTGGCTCGCAACAATGTTTTTTGACTCTGTTAAAACAAACATTATGAACCAGTTGAGAATTTTGCTAACTATTATATACACATGCATATGCCTGTTTTGTTTATGATATAAACTAAGTACTCAAAAAATAGTGACATACTTTTGTACAAAAGCTATTTTACAAATATCCATTACATTGGTTGCTTTGATGGTAAATTGGGGATTTTATTCTCTAACAACACTCAAATGAATGTAGTTTTCAGCTAAACAACACAATATTTATTCAAATGTACCAAAGCTTAATGGTAAGTGATTCTGACTAAAATAAGACATGAATTCGACATGTCTCGAATATGTTTACTTTACTTGTATTAACAATATACTTGTTTTATCCAAAATTTTTGAACCAAATCTTTAGCACTCGCACACATTTTTGACCTTTTGGTGCATGTTTAAGACTATGCTCGACACTCAAGTCTCTTTATAACACCCATTTTACATCTTTCACCCTCAGAAATAAATTACTAAATTCAAAATACCATGAGATAAAACTGAAGTTGTGTT